>JBBPDI010076992.1:0-14945 GCA_037974545.1 Cucumis variabilis | reverse complement strand
CACCAGCTGGGTCAATTTACCATTTTACCCCTAGGTTACCTCTAATCCTTAAATACCAATGCTCCTCCAATGAACAACCTGTTTATGGTCCTACCAATAAACATGAGAAACCTCTCTCATGTCATAGAGAGGGTAGGGCCCTTTATTCAAGACCCAGAGCACCATTTAAGGGAACACTCATCTACTTACTTTAAAGTATGGAAGGAGTTAATTCCATCTTGTGTAATTATATTTCCAGCTCTCCACTCGGTCTTGTCCCCAAAATGATAAGCTTATTGAGTCGATGATCTGGACACTCTCACCCGTACAAATCAAAGGACAATCCCTCGCAAGTAGGAATTCATAATACACTCTGGATTAAGACTAAGTTACCTAGGTCATCCTAGTGAAATAAAAACCTAACTAGTTAACGGAGTTACATCTAATTGTTACTATTTCGCGGTCCAGTCTTATGCAAACTCATTGCATAGGATACCCTCACTCGCATGTCAATTACACGAACTTGTTGGATCTTTGCGTTTGTATCAAATACAAAGTGAGTCGTATCCATAGTATTACCAGGATAAGGTACCCAGCCTTATACCTATACTATAGACCCTTTAAGTTGATCTCAAACATTGATCCCTGTATGTCTGACATACTGTTCAATACTCATTAAACAACTTAGGATGTTAGTTTATTAGATTTGGGTTATTAAGACAAAACTAATATTATAATTAATAACAATTATTACAATAATAACACTTTATTAATAACGGTCAATGGATTATATTTACAATCTCTGAGTTTTAGGACATAAATCCCAACAAATGGCATGTGGCGTCATGTCAACATCAACTCTCACCTTTAAATAGAGTCTTTCACTCTATAATAAAGTGTGCATATTTGGCCGGAGAGCAAGTTTTTACATCGTCCATCTTCTCCCTTCCCTTGAGTTTTAGGTAAGAGCATAGAACAAGAGATAGAGAGAATCATCCCCTCCATTTTCCTCCTCATCAATAGGCTAAATCAGAGCCAAAGAGTATGAGAAATTAAACTTTGCGGCATAACATCTTTGTTGTATTTTTTGTTGTGTTGTTTTGTAAGATGAACACCATGGCCGAAAGGCCGAAAGTTATTTATATTAAAGCTATGTTTTGCATCCTGAAACGCAAGCAAGTATGGCAAACGCATTGAGAGGTTGCTCGCCTTAATTCTTAATTAATACATGTTTTGTATCGCCTTGAAGTATTAAAGCAAAAATTACTGTGCTTAAACAATTAATGTAACATCTCAAAAAATTAAGATAACTTTTGGAGATAATATCTTAGTTTTGTTTCATTAGAATTAACTTATTGGGCATTATTTTAATTTCACATAATGAGAATAATTTGATTTTGTGGACATTGAAATTAATTAGATATTTGTTGGATGGATATTTAATTAATTAGAGGATTTGAATTTGTGGTGTTTGTTGAGAATTTGATTTAATTGTATGTTATGAGGTTTAAGTAAAGTTGTGAAAATTATTTGGTTTTATGAAAATTGCAATTCATTAAATAATTTGGATGTTATTTAATTAAATTGAAGAGTGGAAATTTTTGTTGACAGTTTGATAATTATATATATGTATATATATATATATATATATATATATATATATATATAATTACTATGGAAAAGGAAAAGAGAATTACATTTGTTAAAATATAATTATTTAAGAGAAAGATATTGTATTTTGTAGAGAAGACAAAAATAAATTATTTGTGGGAGGATAAAAATTTGAGAGAGGATATTTTTTTAGAAAGAAAAAAAATAATAAGAAAATAATTATATGTTGAAAAAAAAATTAATTATTTGTAAAAGTATAATTATTTTAATAAAAGAATAAAGTTGATAGGATTTAATGAAAAGACAAGAGATTTGATTTTTGGAAAAGATAATTATTTTGGGAAGATAAAGTTGATTTCATGGAAGATTTAATTGAGGAAAGAGAAAATGAATTTTATTTAGTTGAAAAGGTAAAGTTAATTATATGATAGAATATAATTGTTGAAAAATAAGATAATTAATGAGGACAGAGATGGTTAACTTGATTGGAGGAGAAAATATGATGGATTTAATTAAGAGAGAATCATGGTTTAAATAAATATATATGTTTATTAAATATTTTGATGAGAGATTAATATAATAATAAAGAAGTATTATTATTATTTATGGTTACAAATGACTACGATTTTGTGCATTAAAGAGATTTATTGAGGAAAGATAATGAGAATAAAAATATATGTATATATGAGTATTATATATATCCTAAAAGAAAAAGTAAATAATAATGATAAATTTAAAAATAGCAAAACAAATTAAAATATTTACAAGCTATAACAAAATTTTGGATTTTATCACTGATAGTCTTCTATCTCTATAGTATATCAATGACTATTAGTGAAGAATTTACTATAGGTTGTAAATATTTTGTAAAATCTACTACTGTTAAAAATTTTCCTATTTAATTTAGATATTAATTAATTGAAGAATTAATTAATAGTTTAAGTTAATTTTTCTTAATTAAATTTGATTAAAACTATAAGATATCAGAGAGATATTCATTAAATATGATTTAAATAAAATATTAATTAAATAAGATTTTAAATTGATTAATTGTTAATTAATTAGTTGATTTAAAATTTATATTAATTTAATATTCTTTTAAATTATTAGAATCTTATGATTCTCTTCTACTCTATGAAGAAAATAGAGTTATAAATATGTAGAAGAAAACAATTTTCTTCAATCAATTAGTCAAGAAAAATCCAATGTTTTTGCTCTTTGCAAAGATAGTTTCTCTCTAAAACTTTCATCCCAATTGGTTCCCACACGATTCTTCGACTGGAGTTTTTGTAGATTCAGAGGTGTCAAACTAAGTAAGCTTTTCTTTTCTCTAATCTATAATTAGAAAGCATGCTAAGTCTTTAAGTTATAATAAGAAAATTAGTTTATGCATTATTTTGCCAGTGTATTGGTATTTTATGATTCCCAAATTAAATTGAGGAATTGTTTTATAAAATCTTTCATTGCAATGGACTTTTATTCCTTCAATTGGTATCAGAGCCATCTCAAATTTTAATTTGAGAATTTTAAAATTAGCATTGGTTTAGGTCGAATTTTTTGCGTTATGTGTGGTTTGCAATTAAATGTATTCTAAAAAATTTGGCCATAGGTTTACAATTGTTTTGATACGATCATCTAAAGGCTCCTTCATTTTTTGGCATTTTTAATTGTAAATCTTGTAAATTAGAGTCCAATTTTAGATTCATGGTATTTTGCTGAGAAAAATGGTGCCAAATTCATCTAAAATGGACCATCGGATGACCTTCAATGGGAGGATTTATGCAACAGCACGAAAGATGAAACAAAAAAAATCGTGAAGGAGAGGGATAATGTCAGTGTGACATCAGCATGACGTTAGTGTGACGTCAGCTAGTAAGTAAAAAAGGAGGATAAATTTTGCGTGAGCTGAGGATCGATAACTAGCAAGAAGGAGGACGCGTGTGTGCTAAGAAGCTGCCATGTGACGATGGCTCGACAACTCAATGGCTCGACCGACGGCTCTATTTCAATTTTAGGCCAGTTCAGCTAATTTTTGGGTCTGTTATTCATTTTTTAGGTTGGTTCTTCCTTTTTTGGACCGATTCAAGGTTTTTGGATCCGTTTTGAAGCTTTTTGAAGGTTTTGAGACTAATTTTGGAGCTTTGGAAGAAGTTTTAGGATATTTTCAAGTTTAATTATTGTAATTTATTGCTTTATTTTATCCTAGGGACCAATTTTACAAGTTCAATTGCTGTTTAAATGCTTTATAGATGTCATTTAGATAAATCTCACCTTAGGATAAACATGTTCATGCTTTTTTTATATATTATAAATGTTATAATATATGGTTTTAATGCATGATTTTAAACTTCATGAGTTAGTTAAAGTATGCTCACATTTTAAATATATGGAATTAGATAAGCATGATGCATGACATTATTTAGTTAAATCTAATTTTTTATATTTAATTTAATGTCTTCTATATGCTTGATTGATTTTCATGTATTTTTTTAATATAAATGTTATATTAATTAAGATGAAAATCAATTTGCATTGAGTATATTACATCCATAGATTAATATAATTGTTATATTAATGTAATGATTAGGATGTTGCATAGTTTATTTTTTTTATTAAAATTTGTTTTAATTAACCAAACCATAGTATGCATGTTATATGACTAATTAATTAATTTTATAATACTTTTAAAATTTGATAATTAGAAATTGTTAACCTATAATAAAGAGTTGCATGCAAACATAGGATCTTAGGATTAATTTGATTTAATTTTACATTGTTTAAAATTAAATAGACCTAAGATCACATTAATTATAATAGGATTAGAATTAGTCTTATTTTAGTTTAATGAAACTAATTACGACAAATAGGATTTAAGGTTAGAAGAAAACTCCAATGGTAAAGTTATGTCTAACGCTGAAGGTACTTAAGTTGACGGTTTATGAAACACCTCCTACTTGAAAATTGATCCAGCATCGGCGTTGAATTAATCTTATTCCTATTAGCATAAGATGTCACTAGGTAAATTAAATGGTTTAATACACCTAGAAACTTTAGATTAAATAGGATTTAAGGTTCTAAAGGAACTTCACTAATAAAGTTCTGTCTAAGGATGGGGTACTTAAGTTGACGGCTTACGGAGCACCTCCTACTTGGGAAATGATCCAAAATCGGTGTTGAATTAACCTTATTTCTATTAGCATAATATGCCACTAGGTAAATTAAATGGTTTAATACACCTAGAATCTTTAAAGTAAAGTTTTATTATAAGAGTTCTAATAAGAATAGACTTAGATAAGTACAACAAACCCTAAATTAATAGAACATTTTTGTAGGAGAAAAATGGTGTATAGGATATATCAAATTTTTAGCTCTCACGTCCCTAAGAGTTCACATGTCAGATTCATACTCGACTTTGTGTCGCCTTGGAAGCGGACTTCCTTCGAAAAATATTTGTATAGGTCAATAACAAGGTGAATAGGGAAAATGTTCATAGTAAGTGGAAGAAGGACGCCCGTCAACGTATCCTACGATCTCCTCCATTAGATTGCACCGTGAGATTTATATGATCCGTATGCGTGTCATCCTAGAGCAACCATTCCTTCGGAGGACCTGATTATAAAAGTCGGAACAACGCAAACTCTAGAAATGGATAGGATTTCTTAGGTTAATCTTCAACAGTTGTCTTTCCTTTCGGTAGCCTGTTAAAGCGTACCTCTAGGATCTGAAAATGGTATGGTCACACTTACAGAATGAATTAAGTTAATGAATTCTTGACCAAATAACGGTAACTAAGAACTATAGGATTATGAGTTATTCTGGTATTAGTTATTAGTTGAGATTGTCTCAATTCAGGAGAGGAGTAATTGATCATCGTTCAGTGGAGTTACTTTAAACTTCTAAAGTATTGTTGAAAAAACTAAATCATTTGATTGATTAGGGTTCTTTGATAGCTTTTATTGGTGAATTGATTAGATTATTTTGTGTGATGGGTTAAGACCAAGATAACTAATATGGTCAATTGATTTTTTCAGCATGTCTTCTTCAATTATTCAATTGCTTAAAAATGAAAAATTAACTGATAAAAATTATGCAACGTGGAAGTTAAACCTAAATATGATTCTGATTAATGATGATCTACGTTTTGTTTTAATAGAGGAATGTCCTCCTTTCCTTGCTCGAAATACATCTCAGAATGTCAGGATGCATATAATCGTAGGGCAAAGGCCAATGACAAGGCCCACGTTTATCTCTTGTCTAGTATGTTTGATATACTAAGCAAAAAATACGAGACCATGGTCATTGTACGTCAAATCATGGACTCCCTCCAAGGGATGACTTACTTGTCTTAGAAACATGTTTAGTGGAAAATGACAAAAATGCCTGGATACTTGATTTAGGAGCCACTAGCCATGTTTGCTCTTCTTTAAAGGAAAATAGTTCATTTAAGCAACTCGAGGAGGGTAAGATGACTTTCAAGGTTGGAACGTGAGATTTCATTCCAGCTCGTGGAGTGGGAGATGTTAAGTTGTCTTTCATAAATAGATTCTTATTTTTAGAAAACTTGTACATAGTTCCTAAGATTAAAAGAAATATTATATTTATTTCTTTTCTTATTAAATAATAATATAATGTAACATTTTCTTTGAATGAAGTATTCATTTCTAAGAATAGTATACATATTTGTTCAGCTAAGCTTGAAGAAACTTGTATGTATTAAGGCCTAACAAAGCAAAAGCAATTTTAAATCATGAGATGTTAAAAACTGTTGATACTCAAAATAAAAGATCCCCAAATTTTCCTAATAACAATACCTATCTTTGGCATTTAAGATAAGGTCACATTAATCTCGATAAGATCGAGAGGTTGGTAAAGAATGGACTTCTAATATAAGTTAAAAGATGATTCATTGCCTCCTTGTGAATCTTATCTTGAAGTAAAGATGACTAAAAGATCTTTTACTGGAAAAGGTTATAGAGCCAAAGAGCCTCTAGAACTTATACATTCAGACCTTTATGGTCTGATGAATGTAAAAGCTAGAGGAGGTTTTGAATATTTCATATCTTTTATAGATGATTATTCAATGTATGGTTATTTATACTTAGTCAGGCATAAGTCGGAAGCTCTTGAAATGTTCAAGGAGTATAAGGCTGAAGTTGAAAATCTATTAAGTAAAAAGATTAAAATATTATGATCTGATCGAGGTGGAGAGTCCATGGATTTGAGATTCCAGGACTATATGATAAACTATGAAATCCAATTCCAACTTTCATCTCCTGAACAAAATGGTGTATCAAAAAAGAGAAATAGAACCTTGTTATACATGGTTTGTTCAATGATGAGTTATGCTCAATTGCCTAGCTCATTTTATGGGTATGCAGTGGAGACTGCAATTAATATCTTGAACAATGTTCCCTCGAAGAGTCTTTCTGAAACACCTTTCAAGTTATTGAGAGGATATAAACCTAGTTTAAGCCACTTTAGAATTCGAGGTTGTCCAGCACACGTGTTAGTGTCAAATCTCAAGAAGTTGGAATCTTGTTCAAGGTTATGTCAATTTGTTAGTTATCCTAAAGAAACGAGAGGTGGTCTATTCTTCGATCCATAAGAAAACAGAGTGTTTATATAGACAAATGCTACTTTCTTGGAAGAAAACCACATGAGAGATCATAAACCACAAAGTAAATTAGTATTAAATGAAGCTGCTGATTAATCAACAAGGGTTGTTGATGAAGTTGGTTCCTAATCAAGAGTTTATAAAACAAACACATCAGGTCAGTCCCATCCTTCTCAATCGTTGAAAATGCCTCGACGTAGTGGAAGGATTGTATCACAATCTAACCGTTACTTGGATTTAACTGAAACTCAAATTGTCATACCAAATGATGGCGTTGAAGATCCATCATCCTACAAACAGGCAATGAATGATGTAAACAAGGACCAATGGGTGAAAGCCATGGACCTTGAAATGGAGGTTTTGTACTTTAATTCAGTATGGGAGCTTGTAGATCTACTTGAAGGGGTGAAACCTATAGAGTGCAAATGGATCTATAAGAGAAAGAGAGATTCATCTGGGAAAGTACAAACCTTCAAAGGTAGACTTGTAGCAAAAGGGTATACCAAAAGGGAAGGGGTTGACTATGAGGAATTTTTTTTTTGTCCATACGACTTTTTATGATTATGAAATATAGAAAACAGATGTCAAGACAAACTTTCTTAATGACAATCTTGAAGAGGGTATCTTTATGTCTCAGCCCAAGGGGTTCATAACCCAAGGTCAAGAGCAAAGAGTTTACAAGTGAATCAAGCATCTAGATCTTGGAACATTAGATTTGATACTGCGATCAAATCTTACGGTTTTGACCAAAATTTTGATAAACCTTGTGTGTACAAGAAAATCAACAAAGGTAAAGTAGCTTTCTTAGTACTTTATGTGGACGATATCCTTCTTATTAGAAATTACGTAGGATACTTAACTGATGTTAAAACTTGCCTAGCAGTCCATTTCCAAAAGAAAGATTTGGGAGAAGCACAATATGTTCTTGAGATCCAAATCATAAGAGATCATAGGAACAAAACGCTAGCACTGTCTCAGGCAACCTATATCGATAAAATGTTGGTTTGATATTCGATGCAGAACTTTAAGAAGAATTTATTACCTATGCCTCAGTTGTGGACAGCTTAATGCATGTTATGCTGTATACTAGGTGAGACATTTGTTATGCAATGGGAATAATCAGTAGATATCAGTCCAACACAGGGTTAAACCACTAGACGACGGTTAAAGTTATTCTCAAGTATCTAAGAAGAACGGTTGTGTATGGAGCTAAGGATTTGATTCTTACAGGGTACAATGACTCTAATTTCAAAATCGATAAGAATTCTAGGAAATTCACGTTGGGATTAGTGTTCACCCAAAATGGGAGAGTTGTGGTATGGCATAACATCAAGCAAGGATGCATTGTAAACTTTATTATGGAGGTTGAGTACGTCACTGCTTGTGAAGCAGCAAAAGAAACAATTTAACTCATGAAGTTCTTGCATGATTTGGAGGTTGTTCCAAATATAAACATGTCTATCACTTTGTATTGTGATAACTTTGGGCATATTGTTGATCCATTTACAAAGACTTTCATGACTAAAATGTTTTATGGTCATCTAAAAAGTCTAGGTCTGCGAGTAATGTACATTAGGCAATCTAGAGCAAATGGGAGATGTAGAGGATGCCCTAGTTTATTGTATTTGTATATATGTTTTAGGTAATATACTTGTACATTTTACCATTTCCAATGTCAAAGGATTTTTTTATTATGTACATCCCTACAGTTTTAATCCAAGTTGGAGTTTGTTGGGATTTATGTCCTAAAACTCTTAAATTATAAATATAATACATTGTCCGTTGTTAATAAAGTATTATTATTGTAATAATTGTTATTTATTATATTATTAGTTTTGTCTTAGTAACCCAAATCTAATAAACTAAGTTGTTTATTGAACAGTGTGTAGAGATATACAAGATTCAATGTTCGAGATCAACTTAATGGGTCTAGAGTATAGGAATAAGGCTGGGTACCTTATCCTGGTAACACTATGGATACGGTTCACTTTGTATTTGATACAAATGCAATGATCCAATGCGTTTGTGTAGGTGACATGCAAGTGAGAGTATCATATGAAATGAGTTTACATAAGATTAGACTGCAAAATAGTAACCACTAGATGTAACTCTGTGAATTAGTTAGGTTTCTATTTCAGTAGGATGATCTAGGTAACTTAGTTTTAATCTTGAGTGTATTATAAACTCCTGTTCATGAGAAATTGTCCTTTGATTTGTATGGATGAGAGTGGCTAAACCATTGACTCAATAAGCTTATCATTTTGAGAACAAGACCCAGTGGGATGCTAGGAACATAATTACACAAGATAAAATTCACTCCTTTCCTACTTTAGGGTAATTAAATGAGTATTCCCTTAAATGGTGTCTCCGAGACTACAAAGAGTCCTCTCTATGGTACGAGAGGGATTTATGTTTATTAGTTGGACCATAAACAATTTGTTCATTAGAAGGAGCACTGGTATTTAAGGATTAGAGGTAACCCAGGAGTAAACGGTAATTTGACTAAATTGGAGTTACGAACACTCGTGAAGAACTTACTGTTATTGGTCTATATTCGTGGACACCAAAATATACCTACAGTGAAAAGAGTTTAGTTGTGAGTCTTTATTGGAGTGTACACACAGTTAACAAATATTGATTAATGTGGTTAATGAGTTTAGCGAATTAATATCATATATTGTAGCTTCTAATTTGTAGGTCCATTAAGTCACCTTCTTAGCTCGTAAAGGGTAATGAGATTTATTTATATTATTTGTAATTTGAAATATTCAAATTTACTTTGATAATAAGTATAATGTATGGTGATACATTTTAATATAAAGTTTGCATTTTAATCAAACTTTATTATCTAAATTTAATTTCGGATATAATTGAAATTAATTTATGAGAGATAAAATATTTGAATGAGTTCAAATATTAATTTAATGTAAATTGGATTCATATTAAAATTATTGGTTATGAGAGAAATTTATATTTGAATATGATTCAAATTTAATTTAAGTTAAATATAAGATATTCAATTTAACTATTAATTAATTGGAGAAGTAATTAATAGTTTAGTTTTATTTTATTTAATTAAATTTAATTAAAACTATAAAATATTGGAGAAATGTTCATTAAATATGATTTAATTAATTATTAATTAATTAATGGGCCATTTCTAAAAATAGCAAAATAAATTAAAATCTTCACAAATTATTGCAAAATATTGGATTCTATCAACGATAGTCTTCTATCACTAAAGCATATCAATGACTATGATTGATAGAATTTGCTATAGGTTGTACATATTTTGTAAAAAAATTTATTTTTTAAAAATTTCTCTTAATTTTAATGGATTAATTGTTAATTAATTAGTTGATTTGAAATTTCTATTAATTTAATATTTTTTAAATTAATAGAATCTCATGATTCTCTCCTACTCTCTTTTCAACTCCATGAATGAAAGAGATTTATAGATATGTAGAAGAAAACAATTTCTTCAATCAATTAATCAAGAAAAAACAAATGTGTTTTGCTCACTGCAAAAATAGTTTCTCTCTAAAACTTTTTTCATCCTAATTGGTTCCCACAAACCAATCTCATCCCAAAGGATAAAAAGGTCTCTGATGGGTGGTGTCCCAATTTGGAGTTTTTGTAGATTCAGAGGTGTCAAACTAAGTAAGTTTTTCTATCTCTAATCTACAATTATAAAGCATGCTTAACCTTTAAGTTATAATAAGAAAATTAGTTAATGTATTATTTTGCTAATGTATTGGTATTTTGGGATTTACAAATTAAATTGAAGAATGAGTCTATAAAATCTTTTGTTGACATGGGCTTTTATTCCTTCACTTCCATCATTTGTGTCCCAAAAGGAGAACAAGTCGGGGTATTTGGCGTCAAGAGGTTGTGACCCTTGAAAGAGAAGCTCTATAAGTCTTGTAAGTAAAGTCTTCTAGATATACCTTGTTTAATTAGGCTTATACATTTTGATCTCGAGAGACGAGTAAGTGTAGTGTTTAAAGACACTGAGAGATGATCGCCTTAATCATAAGTTAGTTAAATAGGTTATATCACATCAAGGCTTTCATGGATTAATAGCCTAATACTACTTTACACATTCCTTCATCCTTTCTTATATATAAGTTAGTTCGTATCTCTATCTCACATCCATCTTTATTTCTCTTTACAGATTCTCTATCTTATATAAGTAGATATATTTTAATTTGAACTTACCTTCTTCCATATTGTATAGTTTATTCTTTTATACCGTCCGATTGAAGAGTAGATCCTAGAACTAAATTTTTATATCAATTTCCCGTGTTTGACCCTGGATCATCCAAGAAAACCTATTATTTCGATTACACTTGGGCCAACAGTAGGAAAATTTGTACACAATGAGGACATAAAAATTACATGATAAAGAGATATATAGTGAGCATTTTGCATGCAATAATCTTGATGAATGACTCATCATGTATAACTAAATACCAACATATGCAACAACACTATTTTCACTAAGTCCAAAGTTATTTAACGCATCAAACAAGTTCTTGGTGTCGTTGGTTGGCAAATAAGTGAATAACATTGCACTCTCCTTTATTCAAAACATCACATTTATCTTTTGAAAACCTTACTTGAAATTTGTTGTCACACAGTTGACTGATGTTGATCAAGTTTGTTGAAAATCTACTGACAAGTGTAACATCTTAATGCCTTGTTAAATTAAGTTTGATGATATCACCCTTCCCAAACACCTTTCCTTTAGCTCCATCTCCAAAGGTGACATACCCTGAGGAACACTCCTTAAGATTTGAAAAGAAGGCAGAATTACCAGTCACATGTCGAGACCAACCACTATCAAAATATTAGCCTTCCTTACTTGAAGCATGAATGAATATGAAAGTAACATTGCAATTGTCATTCCTTTTAGCTTTTCATACAGATTTAGTTACACGTTGTCTTGGATTAGTCTTTCTATATCATCCATTCGAGACTTTGTTAGGATGTGTGTCATACCCGTGCAACCAAAAAAACAAAAGGTTGAATATGGACAAGTCTACCACATTAGTGATATATCTATCTCTTTACATTTTTTTCAAAACCCTTTTATTTAACAACATTGACTTCTAAAGATATTGTATAAACTTGTTTTTTATCTTGATCTTCTCTAGCTTGAATAAATACAGTGTTTGAACATCCTCGGATAAATTCTTTTTCACCTTTGTCAACAAACCCTAGTCCCTTTTTGTCTATTCCCATCTTTCCATTTTTCGAAACATTGTCCATATCTTGTGTGCCAAAGCGGAGCATCCTAACAGACTTAGTTAAAGCCTCAAAGTTAGAGCGTACTTCTTTCGATTCCATTTGTAGACTAGAAATCATGGATAATAGGCGACAATTATCTTCTAATAAAACTTGAATCATATCCTTCTATTGTTTCGGCATACCTTGATCCTCTTTCCATTTCATGTATATTTGATTAGCACTCAGGTTAGAGACTTCATGCTTCTCACCATTATCAGTACTATTAACTTCTTTTTTTTTCTTTTTTGTTCAGACTCATTTCTATCGTACTCACTTCTTACGTAGTGCATCAAGCAGGACCCTACCATCTTCCTCTCTGTCACTATCAACAGTCGACTCATCATCTGATAATGTTACTGTCAGACTATTCTTCTTTACTTTTAGGAAAATTTGACACTCAGCTTGGTAGTGTGCGCAAATACTTTACACTCCTGACACTACCAATTCTTGGAGAATTACTATTAATACTTTTGTCATTATCTCTTTGTTTGTTTGAAGAATAAGACCCAAAGTTGGAGGTGCTAGGGATGCTATGATCATTGTTATACTGTCTTCAAAAGCTACTTGAACATTTATTAAGCTGATGAACAACCTATGAAATTTGTATGGTCAAAAGTGCTACGGAATCAGCTAAATTGTCATCATTGAGACTATCTTTGTTGTACTAAATGTCTTCATCACATACAGAGAGCAAGGCCTCACCCTTGCTCCTCCTATACTATCATTGTCACTGAGGGTAAGTTCAAAAGTTCTTAAAGAGCCAAATAATTCATCCAGATTCAATGTAACATTATCATTTGCCTCTCTTTAATGGATGTACCTTTCATGTTAAAACATTGTGATAAGTATTGCAACACCTCCTGAACTAGTTTTCTTTCCGAAATCTTTTCTGCAAGAGAAAATGATTTGTTAGTAACATCCAATATCCGCACATTGTACTCTGCTATCGTCTCATCCTCTGTCATTTTAAAAGATTCAAACTTGGACGTTAAAATTTGAAGACGAGATATCTTTACCTTAGACGTTCCCTCATAAGCAACTTCCAAAATCCCTTAGGCCTCCTTGGTGGAAGTACACGTATAAATCAATTTAAAGACATTCTGATCTACACCAATGAAAATTGCATTTAGTGCACGAGAATTTCCCATAAAGGTTTTAATCCTCCGCACTAGACCAAGACAATTCTTGTTTAGCCGAGACCTCAATCACCACTGCCTTCCATGTTTTACTATTAATAGACTTTATAAAAGCATTCATTCTGGTCTTCCAATAAGCATAATTTGATCCATCAAGCACTGAAGGCCTAGTAGAAAAAAGACACAATTAACCTAGTGTCTTAAACTAACATTAAGACTAGTAATTGATGAAGTAGCATGAGTAACTGAAAGTAAAAATAATAATAAAACACATAAGAGAATTGATGTCTCAGTTTGATGCTACAACATCTACATCTAAAGGGGTCTCTGATGCATATGGAAAGATCATATATTGTCTTATGAAATAGTTCATAAGTACAAGATTATTTTCAACTATATGAACACCAACATAATATAGAATAATCCTGGACACTGTCAATCCAAGTTTTATAGATATAACTTCCTTGGATTGTTCTACTCTGAACTTACCTCATGAATACTAGAGCAAACTTTATTTTGAGATATCATAATACAACATAGTCTGTGAGGCATTCTTTTGATTCTTTTCGATCTCTTCGCTTCTTACTTTCTCAACAATTATCCATGATAGAAGTAAGGTATCACATATGATTCATATCACATATGATTCGACTCATAAAATTTAGAAATACAGCTCCCAAGATTCAAATGAGGAATTCTTGAAGATTAAAAGCACAGTTCAGTCAAAACGTCACCCCGAAAGGCAACATAATCCTACACATAAAAGCCCACAACCAACCTCAAACCAATTTGGAGAAAATCCAACCGAATCCAAACAACCAGAACCACTAATCTTTCTGTTAGATAGGATAAAAAAAATTAACCAATTAATTACATAAATAAATAAAAGAATTGGGAGCAACCGAACATAACATACTGATTAGCATTCAAGGCATTCCCAACCTTTATGAATAATTTTTCGTAATACTTATTATACCTTTAATAAGTCAATCTAAGCCATGTAAATATACAAAATTTTCCCCAAAGTTTCATAGGACAATTCTTAATCCTAAGAGGGTAGCCTCATTCCATTATTGCTTCTAGAAAGGTACATTTATATATTTTTTTTCAACTTTGATTTTCATCTTGTCTTTTCATTATTTCCTCAAACCAATATTCTTTGATTTTACAGCCCCCTGGAATATAACCCTTTCATTTCCTCTTTCTCTATATTACAAAATTTGTCTATTTGGTGCTTTCCATGGCTCACAAATTTTGGCATTACAACAACGTTAAGCTGACACTATTTCTCTTAATCACTTCAGATTCCTGCCAAA
>JBBPDI010076987.1:0-14948 GCA_037974545.1 Cucumis variabilis | reverse complement strand
GATTAACTCGGTCTAAAAGAGTTTAGCCAGTTAATCTTGGATTGTTGGAGCCCATGATCTATAGGTCCATTAGGTTCCCCCGCTAGCTCACAATGAATCAACTTAGAACATTATGATGGAATAATTCGAAGAGAGAGAAATCGATAAATATATCTGATATAGTCATCGATTATAACTTAAGATGGAGCTTCATGTTATAATGTGATTTAAATATGAATATGGATTCATATACGGAAGCTCGGAATCGATGAAAAAGGTCAAATATGTAAAAAGTCAAAAAGTCAAAATGTTGACTTTTGACTTTGAAAAATCAAACTTTGACCGACTTTATATTCAAATGGGATTTGAAGTTTGGAAAAATGAATGTGGATTCATACTCAGGAGATTGAAATTAGTCAAGACGGATAAAATGGTAAAAAATTCAAAATGTTGACTTTTGACTTTTTAAATATCAAATGACCATTTTACCCTTGATGAACATTGTATGTAATTAACACATGGCTTCATGCATATGAGACACCTACTTGGTGATATGCCAAGTGTGGAGAGTGGAAGCTTACTACATGCAAATTTTACATGTAGTTTACTTATAAAAGGAAAGGATTGAAAATGAAAAAGATGGATTTTTTTTTTTTAGTGTTGATTTTGGTTAAGAAATTGATTTTGTAATTTGAAATTGCAAAATCAAACCAAATTTCCTTTTTCTCTCCAAAAGTTCTCTCCACAAGTTCTTCCACCTAAATCCATCTCTCTCCCTATTTTCTCCACCGTTTGAGTCCCACAACTCGATTCTAAGTTTGGAGAATAGCGGGTCAACACTAGTGGTAGTCCCGATTTTGATTTCGAGAGGAGATCGTGAAGAGCACGTGAGAAGATTATAATAATCGAAAAGCATCAAAGGTGAGTTTTTCTATTATTCCTATTTTCTTTCATTTAAGGGTTGTAATGCATGTTAATCACTAAAGTGTTTAGTTGTAATTAGAGTAAAATTTGATCCTAATTTCGCTGCGCATGTCTATCACTTCCATCAACACCAACCGTCAAGAGGGCCTGTTTTTGTAGTAGACTAACTCATGCAATTACTAAGAATCCTCATCATATTTTTTTTATATAAAAATAAATTACGTCATAAATACTTTAATTAGGCAAAAGCTTTCAAAACACAAATACTCTATATGCATTAGAAAACCATCAAAATAAACCAAATATAAGTACTCAATAGTGGTCCAGCTTACACCATTATTTCATATGTCTTTAGACCCCGTCCACATATAAATGACAAATGGATTTGCTACATCTTAATTCGTTTGATTACCATGAATAATCATAGTTTTGCTTAGCTATGAATCTAGTAGTTCGAGTTGCAGCTGCTACTTCACCTTAGTCACGTTGATGACCATGAAGAAGAAGAAGAAGAAGAAGACTGTATAAATAAAGGCGAACAAAATGTGATTTAGATGAGTCTCTTTCATTGTTGGCTAGATGGTTGCCTTGGCAAGAAAATATCTTATAGATCAATTGTTCCACCGAATGTTATCAACACTCTCACAGTTCGCACCACCGTAATAGCCACCTCTAGGTTTGTTAAAGATGAATCCTAAGTATACTACTGAATGAGATACATTATATTATGATGGAGATGACAATACTTTATATTTAGGAAAATTTTTAAAAATAGTAGATTTTACAAAATATTTACAACCTATAGCAAATTCTATCACTGATAGTCATTGATATGCTATAGTGATAAAAGACTATCAGCGATAGAATCCAAAATTTTGATATAGCTTGTAGATATTTTAATTTCTTTTGCTATTTATAAAAATGCCCCTTATATATATATATATATATATATATTTAATTTTATTTCCTGAATACTTAAAATAAAATCTTATCTTAATTTTAAGTTTAAAATTTAATAAAGCAAATGGAAAACAAACCTTAAACCCTAAACCCTAAATTTGACTCCTGTTGAGTTTTCTTTTTTAGAAAAAAAAAACTATCAAAGGAAAAATTTATTAATTACCAAAAACAGCCTTATCAACTGTGACAACATGGAAAAACCAATTTGGATAAAAATGAGTTTGTTGAATGAAAAATTCTCACCCGCACGATAACACCATGTGATGTGATACGCGATAGGACTAAACCATGTGAATGCTAGTCTTGAGAGTCCTAAGCGGTATAGTTTTTCAATTATGTGATATTTATCATAACTACGCAATAGTATTAACTATGCGAAATGCTAGAATATCTCATCTCACATATTGACATCCTAGACGAGATGATTAAATGAGATGAGATGTAATAAATGACATGATTTTTATCGCATAATTAAAGAATCAAATGTTTTATTACCATTTTTTATTTAATTTTCAATGTAATCTTTCCATATAACTACAAACGTTTTAAAATTAATTTCTAACGTCTCTATTTGTTTCCAGACACTATATAAACGTTTCTACTTCTTTCATTTTGTACGTGAGAAATTGCAAAAAAATAATCTCTTTTAGTGAAATTTCTAAGTAAAAACAAAATGTGTTATTTGAGTGATGAGATTTCAATCAATTTCATTGCCAAACTAATTAAGAACACGACTATTTTATCCTGAGGACGACGAGGCTTTAGAAATTTTGTTTGCACAAAGAAGTAGAGCCACAAAAAGTCTTAAAGAGAGTATGATCCGCAACTCAGTCTATCTTTTCTTAACTTATTATTGTTTTGCAATAGGCAGTTTTAACCAGGCGAACTGATCATTAGTTGAACTGTTGAGTACATGACAACTCTCTGCGATACTATAAGAATTTTTGGCTTTGTCGACATTTTTTCTGGCAACAAAAAAAATGTAGGCAAAGTATGACGTGCCAACGTAAATTCATTGCGCTGACACATCTTCATTTTTGCCGACAAAAATATATGCATGGATAAAAGGTTATTTATTGCATGGACACATTATCGTTTTTGCGGACAAAATTATATACGTGGAGAAAAAGCTATGTGGTGGAAAGAAAAATTTTTTAATTTGAATTTCTACCAACTTTATTTTAGTTTATTGCCACATATTATGTGTAGGCATATATTTTAAATATTTTTTGACGTAATTTACATGGCAAAAAATCCCATGTTTTTATACATTTATATGGTGACGCAAAATTTATACATATGGCGACGCAAATAACGTGGCCATAAATTTTTTTGTTTTTTTTAAAAAAACCTAATTTCCCTTTCTTCTACTTCTCCCTTTCCCCCACGTTTTTTCCTCTCTCACAAATCCTTCCTCTTCCTCTCCCTCCCCCTTTTCTTTTGGGCAGAACACACAGACCCCACCTCTCGCATCTTCTTTTCTTCTCGCGCAGCAGAACACCATCATTCTTTTCTTCTCGCACGATTGAATACCACCAACTCGTCGACAAACATCAGCGAGGCCACATTGTTCTGTTTTCTTCTAGCACCAAACGTCGACGAGGATCCTTCCATTTCTTCAATCACCAAATGCCGGTGAGTAGCCTCCAGCACCACTTGACGATTTTCAGTAACCACCGCCATTCCCTCCCCCTGATTTGTTTTAGGCAAACCCCCTCCCATCAGTTTGTTTTTAGCAAACCCCTCATCATCGTCGGTTGTCTTTTCCCACTTGTGATGATTTTAAGCAAATATCGCCACTCCCTTCCTCTGATTTTTTTTCGACAACCCCCCTCGATTTTCTTTTCCCCAAATCCCTCTCATCCTGTCTTATTTTTTGTTTACAAGATGTCAGACTCAGATGCTTGCTGAAGAGGTTGTCAAACGGGTTCACGACCATCGCCCCCAAGTTCTTTGTTGTAGTCACAGCTCAGTTGCTTGTTGAAAGGACCCATCGCTGCTGTAAGTTTGATCCAACTGTTGGTAATCTGACTGGATGTTAAGAACTTTATGGGTATTAGTAATGTTACACTTAGAATTATGTTTTAATATTTACTTAAATATATTGAATTATATTATAAGTATATAATGAAATATTAACTATATGTATTAGGGATTTAAAGTGTTACATAGATACTGTTACATAGATACTTTCTAACTTTTTTTTAGAGTTATATGGATAAGTTTACACTTTTAAACTTTTTAGGTTGACATTGATGTTACTAGCAAGTATGCTTCAACTATGATAGCCAATCATCCATATATTTCATAATTATTGTAATATTTCATATTTATTGTATGCTTAAGTTGGCTATCCTGCAGCTACGGTAGCCAATCATACATGTATTTCATACTCATTTGTATGTTTTAGTTATAGTAGGTCGTGGCTATCTTGTAGCTACGGTATCCAATCATGCATATCTAAATACTTTTTAGATATTTTGTTCTTGGTTTTTAGTTTGAAAGTTACACTTGAGTAGTTTTAACTTGTTTTGAGAGTGAAGTGTCACTTAGACAATTTTTTGATATTTTGGGGTTGGTTTTGAGTTAGGAAAGTACACTTGGACTTTGTAAGTTGTTTTTTAGATTTAAAACATTCAAAAGGTAATTTTTTGTATGATTTTTAGTTTGAATGTCACACTTGAGTAGTTTTCACTTAATTTGAAGGTTAACATGCTTGATTTAGACACTTTTTAACTTCATTTGAGTTTTAAATGGCTACACAAAAGCTTTTTCTTGTTTTTTTATTTTTTATTTTGTGTTTGGTTATTAGCATGAAAGTCACACTTGGACATTTTGAAAGGAGTTTTTAGACATAATACACTTTTGAGTTGATTCTTTGTTCGAAAGTCACAATTAGTCATTATTAACTTGTGTTCATAGTTAAAGTGTCAATATCGATCATGTGTATAGTTGTTTTTTTGAGTTAAAGTGCCACTTAAGCACATTTTAACTTTTTAGGTGGGTTTGACACTTTAGCCAATACGTTATTGAATTTTGCTACATGGTTAATTTTTTGTCCATTCTACTTCAAGATGACTAGGGATTGGATTAAACTAAAAAATATATTTTCAAGTGATTATATTGATAAATTTGCACAATATATAGAAGTGGCTAAGTGTCATGTAAATGATGTGGAAAAAACTAGGTGTCCACGTAAGTATTGTCAAAATTCAGAGACACAAACATTGGATGGAGTAGAGCGCCATTTTATTTACATATGGAATATCTTCTTTATATAATAAATGGGTTTATCATGTTGAAGCAATGAACTTAACTCGATTTGAACATGGTGCTACTTCATTAGAAGGTGGTAGATAAAGTGGAGAGTCTAATGTTGGCGATGAGGATGCTGATATTTTAGATCTTTTAACTTATTTGCAAGGATCAATGATATCGAGAGAAGAAAATTTTGATGATAGAGATGGTTTTGATAACGAATTTCCAGAAGATGTCGATGAAATTGATACCAGTAACATATTTTAGGAGTTGATGAATGAAGCACATAACCTATTGTATCCTAGATGTACCAAATTTTTCTCGTTAAATTTTTTGGTGAAGTTAATGCATATCAAAGTTCTGAATAATTGGAGCAACAAATCGTTCGATATGCTACTAGAATTGTTGAAAAATGCATTTCTAATTGGTACATTTATGCCTAAATCATTTTAGGAAGCTAAGAGAAAACTAAGTGACTTTGGGTTAGGATGTGACTCCATTCATGCTTGCAAATATGACTGTGTTATTTTGAAAAGAATTTGCTAATTGTCGAAGTTGTTTAGTATGCGGTGAATCTCGATATAAAACAACAGATAGTAGAAAAGGAAAAAAGATTCCAAATAAGGTTCTGCGTCACTTTCCATTAATTCCAAGGTTGAAGCGATTGTTTTTATCAAAACACATCGATTGTGAGATGAGATGGCATAAGGATAAACGTGTGAACACAAAGGATGTTTTACGACATCCAACTGATGTTGCAGGATGGAAGCACTTCGATAGACAATTTCCTCAATTTGCTTTAGAGTCAAGAAATGTTCGTTTAGGCTTAGCTTCAGACAGTTTTAATTTGTTTGAGAATATGAGTACTGCTTATAGCATGTGATTAGTGATCCTCATACCATACAATTTTTCTCCTTGGAAGTGTATGAAAGAATCCAATTTTTTTCATGTCTTTGCTTGCACCCACCCAAATCTCATGCGAAAGAGATATATGTATAGTTGAAACCCTTAATTGATGAGTTGAAAGAATTGTGGATTAATGGTGTGTGGACCTTTGACTGTACAAATGAGGAGTACTTTAAGTTATATGCATGTTTGTTGTGGACTATAACTTTCCTGCATATGGTGACTTGTCGGAATGGAGTATAAAAGGATAACAAGCATGCCCTACTTGTAAAGAAGATATGTCATCGGGATAAAAGGGAAAATATCTTTTATGGAATACCGATATTATCTTCCTTCTGATCATAGTTGGCGTTGAAGTCAACAACATGACGGAAAACCCAAACGCAGGCCTCCACCTTTTGTAATGAGTGGAGCTGCGATCTTACAACAAATAAACTCCATGAACTTTCCAGTGTTAAGTAAGCATTCATCCAAGACGAATAAGAAATGAAAGATTATTATTAACTGGAATAAGAAAAGTATATTCTTTGAACTTCTGTATTGGTCTAAACTTCTTTTGGGGCATAAGTTGGATGTGATTCATATTGAAAAAAATGTTTGTTACAACTTGCTTGGCAATTTATTAAATATTGATGGTAAAACAAAGGACAAAATCAATGCCCGTTTAGATCTAGAAGACTTGAATATACTAAAGAAATTACATTTGCAAAGGCAAGAAACAAAGCTGATAAAACCACATGTTACTTATACATTAATGGATTTGTCTCATGAATAGACTTTTGTAAGTTCAGTTGCTTGTTGTAGTCACATTTATTGTATGCTTAAGTTGGCTATTTATTGTATGCTGATAAAACCATGAGACAATCATACATATATGTTCTTGAAATATTTCATATTTATTGTATGCTTGAGTTGGCTATCCTACAGCTATGGTAGCCAATCATACATATATTTCATACTTATTTGTATGTTTTAGTTGTAGTAGGTTGTGGCTATCTTGTAATTACTGGTAGCGAAAGAATAGACTTTTGTAAGTTCTTGAAATCGATCAAATTTTCTGATGGATTTGTCTCAAACATATCACGATGTGTAAGTGTCAATGATGGAAGATTATGGGGACTGAAGACTTATGACTCTCACATTTTACTTCAACAACTTATTCCCATTGCTGGATAAGTGTACTTACATAAGGATGTGTGTACAACTATAGTTGAGTTATGTAATTTTTTTCATGATTTGTGTGCGAAGATAATTTTTATTAGTGACTTGAATCGTTAGTAAGTTGATATTGTGCTCATACTTTGCAAATTTGAAATAATTTTTTCACCTGCATTTTTTAACGTGATGGTACATCTTGAAGTTCATTTACCAGCTGAGACAAAGATTGTTTATCCAATCAGCTATAGTTGGATGTATTCCATAGAAAGAAGCTTGCGAACATTAAAACAATATGTACAGAACAAAGCTTGTATTGGGGGTTCCATAGCAGAACCATTCGTTATGAATGAATGTTTGACCTTTTGCTCAATGTATCTAACAGGAATAAAGACAAGATTCAATAGGGTTCCACGGAATGATGACGCAATAAACAAACAACTTGGTTGTGGGAACTTTGATGTATTTAAACAAAATGTGTGACTAATGGGGGGTCAGTTGTTTTTTAAATCTACTACTTGATCTTGAGGAATGAATTTTTATTTTGATTGTTGTTGAATTCTGACTACTTTTCTATTGTGTTTTGTTTTATGGGTAGAAAAGTAATATTATAATACTTTATATATTATAATTAAGTCTCATTTCCAGCTCAGTTATATACTTATATTTTATACATTATTGCTCCTTTCAATTTTGAAGATACATATGTATATATAATATGTACATGTATGTATGTATATATAATATGTACATGTATACATATATGCATATGTGTAATATATACACATATGTATATATACATATGTTATATATACCATTGTATATAGTAGGCCTCATAAAAAAAATTTGCGCCTTTTTGTGCGCTGTACGCTTAGGCTCCAAAGGATCATTGTGCCTAAGTGCGCCTTAAGCCTTTAAAAACACTAATCTGTCTAAAGTGATTTGAATTCTTTATACAAAGAAACTAACAATGTTCAAAACCAGCCATTAATAAAATCTTTCGTAGTTTCTATTAGTGAGCAAGATGGTTATGACAGTGAAGAATGTTCTGATAGCATCACAACTGCCAGACAACGTAAAAGGCGACAAAAGATTCCCTATGTGTAGACACAAGGAGAAAATCGATATAATCTGAGGCGACATAAGAAGTTAGTTTCCCATGATTGTTAAAAGATACACGTATGTATAATATATTATATACATGTATGTATATATACATATGCTATATATACACGTATGTACACCGACGGATTTAGCATAGACTCAGGGGGGGCTCGAGCCCCCTGTCAACTTTATCATCTTTATATAATATGTATAAAGAAAACCAATTAATGTTTAATATCTGTATGAAGTTTAATGGTAACTATGTTACTCAGCCCCCCTTCCAACCAGAGTTTAAGTCTTACTTATGTAGTTTTTTTTTCAGATTTTTATTTTTTTCTCTAAGTTACAACTTGAAGCCCCCTGTCAATAAATTTTCTGGATCCGTCACTGCGTATGTATACATATATTATATATACATGTATGTATATATAAATAGGTTATATATACACGTATATATATAGTGCACCTCATGAAAAAAAAGTATGCGCCTTGCGGTTAGGATCTAAAGGACTATTGCACCTATATAGAGTGATTCGAATTCTTCATACAAAGAAACAAGCAATGTTCGGAAGTGGACATTCTAAGAATCTTCCGCAATTTCTATTAGCAAAATGGTGATGACAGTGAAGGATGTTCTGATAGCATCACAACTACTAGGCAATGTTCACCATAAACATCAGTTAATCTTATTTCAAAACCAAGTATAATAAAAAACTTGAAACACAATTTTGTGTCATACGCATTCTTAAAACTGTGATGAATAAACACACCATTTAAGTATGAATGAAAACATCACTACCATAAATTTAGCCTTCTTTGATGTGCAAAACACATAAAAAAATATCTACCTTATTTTCTCACACCTGCCTTAGCATCTTTCCTCCTCAAGGATTCTTGTCCTAAGAATTGTAACGTTGAAATTCAAAGAGGATTTGAACACTGGACCTCTTGTCCACAGGTACATATAGGAGTCAGTTGAGCTAAGCTCATGTTGTCTAGCTTCTAAAACTTCTACAAAATTTAAAAACCCTAAGTTATAAACTTTCAATTCAACCCATTAAAGGTTGAATACAATAACTAATTTGATTTTGATAAAGTCACTTATTTCAATCTAATTGTAATTACAATATTTATCTCTTAAAAAAGTAAAATTGTATAATTGATAAATAGAAAGTAATAATTGAAAAAAAATAGTAAAGATTTATGAATATTATTGATGAATATTGAGTTTTCTGAGCTATTAACGAGGGTCCAAATTTTGTGCTTGGTGAAAAATAGTTTTTTCTTGATGGGCCTTGTCCATGATCTTATCATGAATCCAAAATTATAAATTTTTTTCTTGATAGGCAATGCCCATCAAGATATCATTTTTCTTTATAGACCTTGCCCATGATCTTTTTTTGGTGTTTGTCCATCAAGAAATCCAAAATAAATATATTAATTTTTCTTGATGATGACCATTGCAAATCAAGAAAATTCATCCTTGATGGGCCTCGTCCATCAAGAAAACCTAACTTACTTGACAACCATTGCTAGTCAACTAATATATTGTCCTTGATATTTATTTTCTATCGAGAAGTAGTTTTCTTAACATTTGTGGACCATCAACAAAACTAAGAAAACTTTGCCCATCAAGAAAATCAAGAATCCATATTTTTTTACGTTTTTTCGTATTTCTTCAACAAAATAAGGAAACTTTTCTTGACATACATGATGTCAAGATGAATATTGTATCAAGAAAAATGATGGTTCTTTGCCATGACCATCAAGAAATCAAAATTTGCGTGCGTCAAGAAAGACCAAAATTGTAGTAGTGTTAGATCATAATGTTTGTATTTATTTTTATTCTAAAGGTGGTTGAGATGGAGGCTAAAATATTGAAGTAGTTGTATCTATTCCAAAAATCGCAATGACCTACCGACAACGATGTCCAATTAGCTAATTTTGCACCCTCCAAAGCAAACAACCAATTCTCTCAATGTAACTTTTTTTTTTTTACAAATGATGATAATGTAACTTGTTGATAGGTTACCTAGTTAAACTTCTCGCTTTCTTTGTTGCTAGAGTTAAGTTATTGTATATATAAACACAATATTAAGATTTTATTTTGTACAAACACGTAAAAGACAAATATTCTAGTTTCTAAAATAATATTAATTTTATTGATTTGTTGGCATAATAAAAAAATATTTATCTACACAGATTGATAATATTGGTTTATTTGTTGCTATAAAAATTGATAAATAATGCAACAATTTAATAAAAATAAATTTTAAAAAATGGATCCAGAAACAAGGCTTTGATATCGTTTTAAAAACGACATTAAAGGTATTTAATGTCGATTTGAAACCAACATCAAAAGTCAACCAACATTAAAGACCTTTAATAACACCATCAAAGATGTCAGTTTTAAAACGACATCAAAGAGGCCTTTGATGTCATTTCTAAACCGAAGTTAAAGACCTTTAATAACGCTAACAAAGATGTTGGTTGCCAACCGACATTAAGACCAGATTTCTGCTAGCGAAGGGTGTTCTAATTTTACTTATCACCTTATCAATGAACATTTTTTTAGAATCTCTTTTATAATTACACCGTTCGCACAATCAAACTTAGATCGAGAGAAAAATCAGATTAAAAGAATAGCACAAAGAGAAAAATCATATTAAACAACATGAAATGAACAATTCCTATTTTGGTGTAAGAGCTGTCATTTGTCTTTTCATTTCATTTAATTTATGGAAAGGAGCAGTAAATACAATATATACCTAGGGTTAAGAACCCTAGAACGGGAAAAGAAAGAAACAAAGGGAAAAGAAAGAGCTCTCACGAGGTCCAAGATGTAATAGAGGCTCATAAATAATAAATGAGCAAAAAGACAAAATATAAGTTGACAAAGTTAAAGGCCTTCAATATTCAGATTTTTTCATCTTCATTCTTAATATCCCCCCTCAAACGAGAAAGTGAGACAACCACACCGAGTTTGAACCGCAGATAATGAAATTGAGAATATGATAGAGGCTTGCTGATGCAATTAACAATCTGGTCAACAGACGGAACATAATGAATTTTGAGAGCACCTTCAAGAACTTGATCACGAACAAAGTGTACATCAATCTCAATATGTTTTGCAAGAGCATAGAAAATTTGGTTGGTAGCCCAGGCACTAGCACTTATATTATCACACCAAAGAATAGGTTGAGAGGAGACAGGGGTAACAAGTTCATGCAACATTTGTTGAAGCCATTTTATTACAGTAGAGGCATGAGGAAGGACACGATATTTGGATTCAGTGCTCGATCTGGCAACAATAATTTTTATTTTGAATGACCAAGACACTAAAGAATTGCTAAGAAAAACACAATAACCAGCAATAGACTAACAATCATCAATATTAGAGGTCTAATCAGCATCAGAAAAGACATAAATGTTCAAGTCATCGGAAGGGGAAATTAAAAGTCTCATGTCCTTTGTACCACTAAGATAATGGAGAATACGCTTTATACCTTGCCAATGGACATCAGATGGTTGTTATAGGAACTGACTTGTGTGACTGATAATATATGCAATATCCGGTCAAGTGTTAGTCACATATTGCAGTGCACCAATAGTGCTTCAATAAAGAAAAGGATCTGACATCGGTGTGCTATCTTTGGCAGAAAAATGCTTGCCAATAATGGTAGGTATGGAAGGCCGATTTTAGCAATGTCATATTTGAAGGGATAAAAGCCCTTGACAGTGGAAGATTTTACATAATCATTGCTCAATTTAATTTGGAAATCTCAAATACCAATACAGTGGCAAAAATAATTAAGAAATTAGTTTTCTTATTAAGACTTAAAGACTAAGAATGCTTTTTAATAATAGATTAGAGAAAGAAAAACTTACTTGTTTGTTGTCTCTGAATCTACAAAAAAATCTCCAAATTAAGACATCACCCGTCGAAAACCTTTATATCTTTTGGGATGAGATTAGTTTGTGGGAACCAATTGGGATGGGAAAAATTTATAAATTGCTTTAGAGAAACTATTTTGCAGAAAAGCAAAATCATACGTTAAAGAAAAGAGAGTAGGAGAGAATCATGTGATTCTATTAATTTAAAAAATATTAAATTAATAAAAATTTCAAATCAACTAATTCATTAACCATTAATCTATTAGTTAATAACTAATTCAATTATATTTAATTAATATTTCATTTAAATCTTATTTATTAAATATCTCTCCAATATCTTATAGTTTTATATTAATTTAATTAAATCAAATAAAACTAATCTAAACTATTAATTAATTCTCCAATTAATTAATAGCTAAATTAAATAGCTTATATTTAACTGAAATAAAATTTGCATCATATTCAAATATAAATTTCTCTCATAACCAATAATTTTAATATGAATCCAATTCACATTAAATTAACATTTTAACTGATTCAAATATTTTATCTCTCATAAATTAATTTTGAATCATCCAAAATTAAATTTATATGATAAAGTTTGATAAACTTTATATTATAATGTATCACTATACATTGTACTAATTTCCAAAATAAATTTGAACAGTTCAAATTACAGTAAATATAAATAAATTTAATTATTCTTTACTAGCTAAAAAGGGAACCTAATAGGTCTACAGATCAGAAACTACAAGAATTTGAGATTAATTGCCTAAACTCATTAACCACATTAATCAATATTCGTTAATTGTGTGTACATTCCATTAAAGACACACAACTAAACTATTCTCACTATAGATATATTTCTGTGTCCACGGATATAAACCATTAACAGTAAGTTAGTCCTTCACAAGTGTTTGTAACACCAGTTGGATTAAATTACCGTTTTACCCTTGGATTATCTCTAATCCTTAAATATCACTGCTCCTCTAATGAACAACTTGTTTATGGTCCAACTAATAAACAGAAACCCCTCTCATTCCATAGAGAGTGTGTGGCCCTTTATTTAAGTCTCGGAGACACCATTTAAAAAAATAGTCATCTACTTACCCTAAAGTAGGGAAGGAGTGAATTCCATCTTGTGTAATTATGTTCCTAGCTCTCCACTCAGTATTGTCCCCAAAATGATAAGCTTATTGAGTCTGTGATTTGACCAGTCTCATCCGTATAAATCAAAGGACAATTCCTGAAAAACATGAGTTCATAATACACTCAAGATTAAGACTAAGATACCTAGGTCATCCTAATAAAATAGAAATCTAACAAGTTAACGGAGTTACATCTACTGGTTACTATTTTATGGTCTGGTCTTATGCAAACTCATTGCATAAGATACCCTCACTCATATATCAACTACATGAACGTATTAAATCATTGTGTTTGTATCAAATACAAAGTGAGCCATATCCATAGTGTTACCAAGATAAGGTATCCAACCATATCCCTATACTATAGACCCTATAAGCTGATCTCGAATATTAGTCCTTGTATATCTCTACATACTGTTCAAGACTCATCAAACAACTTATAATGTTAGTTTATTGGATTTGAGTTATTAAGACAAAACTAATAATATAATCAATAATAATTATTACAATAGTAACAGTTTATTAACAACGATCAATGGATTATATTTACAATCTACGAGTTTTAGGACATAAATTCCAACATATTGAGCCTATAGAGTATATCATCAATATATTTTGATTGAGTCAGCAATAGGTTGGACGACAGGTGAGAAACTTAAATACCCAAAAAATGATCCAAGGACCCAAGGTCCTTTAATGTAAACTGTTTGTTTAAGGAGACAACAAATTGATGGACCAGAGACAAATTATTTCCAGTAATTACGACATCATCAACATATACAAGTAGGAGAATAATTGTTGTCCCTTGCCAATAAATGAACAAAAGAGTTGTCAGACTAACTATTGTTGAATCCCCACGACAATAGTACTAATTTTATAGTGTTATCCAAAGCACAAGGCGCTTGTTTTAAATTGTAGATAGCCTTTTTTAATTTGCAAACATGATTAGGATAGTTTGGATCAACACACCCGGGGGATGAGCCATAAACACTTCCTCATCAAGAGTCCCGTTGAGAAACCCATTATTGAAATCTAATTATCGAAGCTCTTAATTAGGGGTGTAAACGGGTTGAGTTGGGACACATACTCAACCCAACCCATATTTTCGGGTTATTTGGGTTGGCAACCCGAATAACTCGAATTTAGTTTTCAACCCAACCCAACCCAACCCATAAAATATGGGTTGGGTTGGGTTGGGTTGTCGGGTTGTATAATTTTTTTTCTTTTTTTTTCTAGTTTTTAATTATTGTAAAAGTTATAAATTGTTATATTTTAATTTGAAGCATACATAATTCAAAATTTCATACAATAAAATAAATTCTAAGCTTGAAATATTCATAAATTAAAAGTTACAAACACAAATAAATTAAAAGTTTTTAAAATACAAAACCCAAACATCACCCATAAATGTTCATAGTTCATTTTATATAACAAAAGGAACAATAAAGTTCAAGATACAACTAAATATAAATTTGAAGTCCATTGAAGCATCCCAAGTATTTAAATTTGTCCTGAAAAATAAAATAAAAAATATTAAGTAAGCAGTTTAAATATATAAAATAAACGAAATGACAAAAATACAAGTATTCAACTTAGTAACTTACCATGAAAATTGCCAAC
>JBBPDI010076975.1:0-14954 GCA_037974545.1 Cucumis variabilis | reverse complement strand
ACCTGAAAAAAAAAAAAAAAAAAAAAAAAAAAAAAAAGAGACCAACCTGAGACGGTGGGGGACGGGAGATACAAGATATGAACGGCGGCGAGTTCAGGGCATGAACAGGCGATGGACGGCAGAGTGATAGGGTGAGAGAGACGTGTGAGAGGGGGAGGAGATGAGAGATTGGAAATAAGAAAGAATTTTGGTAAAAGAAATAGATTAGGTTTTTTTCTATTAAAAGAAATAAATGGGTTTTACAGCAATGCAATATCTCCAAAGGTGGCAGGCTCACCCTTATAACTTTCTATCTTCAAAGCTTCAAATGTCTGTCTATGAAGAGATTGAAAAACACTGGAGAAATTTCCTTTGGAAAGAGAACAACAAAGATTCAAATTCCCATTTACCTTCTTTTGAATTTTGTTCCCAATGTGATCCCAGAAATTTTTTGACTTAGGATTACCACCTAGAGGGGTTCTAAGATAATTAAGCTAACTCGAACAATGTGGGACAAATTATTAGCTTTTGCTTTTTGCAACGTGCCACCCGTTCGAGTCATTTTCAAGAAATTAATTTCTTTCGTTTGCTATTTTTCGTGATTGACGACGGGTGTATTTGATTTAATTTCAGGTTTAAAATTAATTAATATCAATTGTTTCTTTCTTGTTATTTATCATCTTCTATCTACCGTTTGCAGTTTGTCTTTCTTTTTTACAGTGTTAATAGGCGAAACATAGAGAATGGTTCCCACAGGCGGCCCCGTTTCCCTGTTGGGGATGGGGTGAATTCACCCACGAGGACGGGGATGACCCCCACCCCTCCCAGGCTCTGTTGCCAACACTAATGGATGTACTAATCTATGAAGTCTAAAGTGAATTAAACATGAAACTTAACCACGTGACGATTCTGATATTTGGTTAGGGTTTGAGTATTTCCATTTTGCTTTGTTGGAATCTCAATCTGCCCCTTTAATTAAGCGTCAAATTCATATTTAGATGAGATTCTCGCCAAATCAACCCTCAAATTCATATTTAGATGAGATTCTCGTCAAATCAGCTATTGCATATAATCTTATATCTTTTCCTCTGTTTTTCATTTTTTGTGGGAGATTCATTTGTAATTGAGTTTACTAATATGTACGTTTGAATGAGAGTTCAATACCATTAATTCAATGGTGAAAAGGAATTAAAATTAGAAAATAATTACATTAATTATGTCAAGAATAACTTTTAAACCAAAACATGTCTAACATTAATTAAATTAAAATTTATATCAACATTGATTTAAAAGTGTAATTAATTTATGATATGCAATTATGAGTATGTAATTAATTTCATCCTATTAATAATGTAGAGAACCTTATCATAACCTCTTCCTAATATCTCAGAATTTAAAAGATATCAACAAATTTATTCATTTTTTTTATTTCACGTTAAGATTTTAACAGCTTTATTCATTTTTTATTTTAAAATAATAATATTATTAATTTTTATTAGCTAAATCTCTACTTTTTTAATTTCAAAATATACTAATCTTTTCGTCATCTTTTTTATTTCAAAATAACGTATTAGATCTTAAATTATTTTTAAATTTTGAATTTTAAATTTGAAAATTAAAATTAATTTTTCTATTAAGATCTCAAGCTTTTTATTATTATTATTTGAAAATTAAATCTCAACATTTTCTATTTTTTCTATTTTAGCTCTAATGTTCCGAGGAATATTCAGTGTATTTATTCTATTTTAGCTCTAATGAGGTAATTTTACATTTATTGTATTTTATATATAGGGGTATTTTGGGTTTTTTAAAATTATTATTTATTGTATTTTTTTTCATTTTGCCATTTAAAAAAAATAGCCATTTTGCTATTTTTCAAAATGGAAATTTTAAAATTGTTATTCTTACCCAAAAAAAAGGAAAAAAGAAGTCTACAACCCCACTTTTGCTATTTTTGAGTTTGTTACCCAAATTTTGGTTATTCTCACGGTTATGTCAAAGTAGAAATTTCTTTTACCGAAATTCACTAGAAAGAAGAAAAGAAAAATCAACTATTCTAATTTCTAATCTCTCATCTCCTCCCCGTCTCACGTCTCTCTTCACTCTCTCTCTCACCCTATCACTCTGCCGTCTGTCGCCTGTTCGTGTCTTGAAGTCGCCGCCTCCCACCCTCTCAGGTTTGTCTATTTTCTTTTACAGTTAAAAAGGAACCCGTTTCCCACATCCCACCAAGCAACTAGTCTATGAAATCTAAAGTGAATTAACTTGACTATTGGTTCTGATTCTGATATTTGGTTAGGTTTAAGTATTTTCATTTTGCTTGGTGGGAATCTCAATCTGCCCCTTCTAAAATTAAAGTATCAAACCAGCCATTGCATATAATAACCCTATATCTTTTTCTAATTGGGGTTTACTAGTATGTATTTTTAAATAGGAGTTTAATTAGGTTAATATGAGTTCTTTAGAACTCACGTATAATCCTGCTGACGATCCTTTGGAAGCTCACCTCCTTGATATGACTCCGGAAGTGATGGACCCATACTATGAAGCTGTACATGAAAGTGAGGTTTGTTCTTTGATTTTCTTATCAATTTTACCACTGTTAATTTAAAATCTTCATTCAAATTCCAATTTCAATTTCCATAAATATATATAGTTTTAGAATAGTTTTAGAATGAGGTTGACGTTCATTCATTTATATCAGGGTTTTGATGTCCCACCTTTATATAATGTGGATGTAATTGGGCACATCAATCCTATCCGTGGCAAATTACCACGTGAGGTTCCGAAATGTGCAAAGAAAGCTATTGAATGTTATAACAACCAATATGTATGTTCATACCGCCACCCCACATATGTATATTTCTTTTTGTCTAATTAATCATGTATGATTAATTATTTTATATTTATATATAGGGTACAAATTATGAGGTTGTGAATATTGTGAAGGCAAATAATCAAGCAGTATGTGGTATCATGTATTACATAATCTTTGATGTCAAAGAAGTTGGAGCAGCTCCTGAGTTACCAACGACTACCTTCCAAGCTCAGGTTTTGTTTGGCATTGGTGTTATAGAGGTCGAACTCGGTCGCCCAAAACCCTCTCCTAAGAATTGAACAACTCAATACGCACTCTACTCCCAAACAACAATTGCTGTGCACTAATTTTTAATATTACTATGTTTTTATTGCACTTTTCTATATATGAGAAACTATGCTCTCATTTCTATATGATCATTTAATAAAGTGCAATGTGAAAATTATATAATTATTAGTTTACAATGGCTGTCTGGTAGGGACAAAGTTAAAACCTAAGCATGAAATAGAAAATTTGAAGGTAAAACACATGTATATCATTGTATACTAAACATGTAGGTTTCCTCTACCAACATAATGATCAAACAATCTTGTACTTGTATATAATTATTCTATTGTATTCCTTTGGTTTGGTATGGTTTACATTTACACACTAAAATTAAAAAAAATATAGAAAAATATTTTCTCACATCGACCCTGATCGCTTTAGTTTTCTTCTGATCTCAAATTTCCTTTTAAACTTCTGAGATCTCAATTTTTCTTTAAGTTTTACCTCTGGAGGTATGCCATCAATGCACCAGTGTGCTATCCTCAAGTCTTATTTGTTTTCAAACCACTTTCGTCAACCAATTGATTTATGTTTATTTATTTAGATCATCATTATCTTTTTTTTGTAAATATTAAAGTATTTAGTTAAATCTCCAACTTCTAGGCATTAAAAAATCTTCTTACATCAAAGTTTCCACATCTTAGTTCGCCTAAATCTACTTTCATCTGCAAAGCTGCTTTATGAAAGTAGTAGTTCACACAAATATGTAAGAATAATGCAAAAAAAACAGCCCATTGGAGTGCAAAATTAAACTCTGAAGGATAGAGAAGACGGAAGAAAGATAGTAAGTGTAACATATCAATCTGCATGGCAATGCTTAGAAGTTTTAAAGACAGCAGTAAGATGGTTTCCCCTAGTAGCCTAAAATCATTTAGAGCATGATCAATGGTGTAAGAGTTGACAATGGGTTGGGGGGAAGAAAACCAAGAGAATCCTGCCTCTTAAAACATTATTCATTGGTGCAATATCTTCTGTAGTTGAAGCACTTCATGATTCCTTTGCTCGGGAGGAAGGAGATTAATTTGTTCTGGTGTGAGACTCATGACTTGTTGAAGTAACATCTTTTCCATCTCCTGACTCAACCGCGGTGCAGGATGATTTACTTACCTATGCTTTATATATATTCTCACATTTCATCCTATGTCAATAAAATTTTGAATGATTCTACGTTTTTTTATGACCATTGTTTTTCTTAACTTGATTTTTTAACGAATAAAAAGATACAAAACTTATATTAAAGTATACTTCAATTAAAATAATATTTCTTCATTTCAAGTTTGTCTAACAATGATTCTTTTCCATACTTTTATATTTTAATTATCAAAAGAAACATATAAATTTATAATTTATAATTCAAACTATATTGTAAATATATAAATAATTCAGGAATGGAATTCATATATTAAAATACCAACTTATATGTATTATATATCCAAGTCGTCTCTCTTCCTAAAAAACTTATACATATTATATAATATGTTTATCTTTACCATCTAACTCTCTTTAGATTTCTCATGTTTTCATTGTCTATAATCTTTTTTTGAAAAAGAATACGATGGGTCAGGGAGTGCACCGGGACATCTCCACTAGGTGGACACCTCTTTAACACCCTTATCATTCCCGCTTCATTAAAATATAGAGAAAGATACAGGAAGCAAGGAATACAAAACAGGCTAGAGATAAGCCTTACAGACCCGAAAAACAAGGCCAGCTGAAAAATTAAAAAGCATTAAGATTCAGGGTGATGCTGCTTGAGGAGTAGTCTTTGAAGGCTGGGGATCGACTTGTCCAAAATCTGGTGAGAGCTTGAATATCTTCCCAGACCACCAGCATAGGTTTTTCTTCACCATTAAATATTCTCCTATTTCTTTCTAACCAAATAGACCAAATGGAAACCACCATCAAATTTGTATGAATGATCTGTTTTTTTGATATGGGTTTATTTCTAAATATATATTTGCACAGCATAGTAGTATTATCAAAGTTAAGATGAAGAGTTAGGAGATCTCTAACCTTCCTCCAGATGTCTTTGCTGTAAGGGCAACTACAGAACAGGTGGTTTCTGTTTTCAGCGTTTTTCTTGCAAAGCACACACCAGGATGGACTTGAGTTCCAATTTGGGAGCCTTTTTTGAAGGATTTCAACCGTGCTGATACATTCATGAAGGAGATCCCATATGAAAAATTTGCACTTTTTTGGAATGGTGGACTTCCATAAATTCTGGTATGTTCCCAGATCAGTGTTGTTCTGTTCCCTTTGTTGTCTGTCAGAGAAGTTTTGTTTGATTGAAGCTATGGAGAAGGATCCATTTGTATTAAGTTTCCACATTGGTGTGTCTTTGTCTTGAGATGTCATGAGAGGGAGGAGAGTATTTTTTAGATTTTCCCAACACTGTAACTCGATACTTCTCAAAGGTCTTCTGGGGAATAAATCCCAATCCATAATATCTTCGTTCCACATATCCTTGATCGAACTCTGCTTCTTAGTGGTGATTGCGTACAATCTTGAATATTGAATTGACAGGGGACTATGTTCATGCCATCTACCATGCTAAAAGGAATTAACTTCCCCATTGTTGATCTTCCAACTAATATGAGGAAGGAACCAATCTGTTCCTTTGATTATAGATCTCCAAGGAGCTTTCAGACTGCTATATTTACCCTTTACAGGAATATCCCTCAGGAATAATTGTTCATATTTTGCCAGAATGATTCTTTTCCAAAGAGGATCTGCCTCGTTTAGGAACCGCCATAACCATTTGCAAAGCAGAGCAAAATTTGTATCTTTAGCATTATTGATTCTAAGACCCCCTACCCCTGCATGAGTAGTTACAGTCTTCCAATTGATGAGGTGGAGATTGTTTTTTCTTTTGAGTTATTCCACAGAAAGTCCCTCCAAATTTTTTCCATGTTCTTGTAGACCGAAACTGGAGCTTTGAAAATAGAGAGGTGGTAAATTGGAATGTTAGCAAGAGTGAAGTTTATGAGAGTTAATTTACCTCCTTTAGACAGGTATGAGTACTTCCAATTATTGAGTTTCTTGTGCATTTTTTCACTGATATCAGCCCAAAAGTTCCCTGATAAGGGTTTGCCTCCTAGAGGAACTCCCAAATAGTTTATAGGTAAGAACTGTAGAACAATACCCCATTTATCCGCTACCAAATTTGATCTATGCGTGTCCGTATTAATAGGAGATATGGTAGATTTATTGAGGTTTATATTGAGGTTTGATGCCAATTCAAACAAATTTATAGCTTTCCTCATATTATTAATTGATTCATCATCATCCTCCACGAAAAGCAAAATGTCATCTGCAAAAAGCAAGTGAGTTAGGTTTTGTTTACCATTGATATTGACTCCTTTAATCTTCTGGTTTGAGCTGAGGAAGTTTAGAATGCTGCTTAGGTAGTCCATTGCTATAACAAAGATGAATGGGGATAACGGGTCTCCTTGATGAATGCCTCTCGTTGGCTGGATTTTACCCCTGGGTTTTCCATTGAGCATGATTGAATACTGAACACTCGATACACATGATTGAATCCATTTTCTCCATTTGTGAGGGTAACCTTTCTTGATTAACATAAAATCAATGAAGGTCCAATTGATTTTGTCAAAAGCTTTCTCAATGTCTAGCTTGATAACAAAGCCTCTCTCTTTTTTGACTTTCCAATAATCCACTGCTTCATTTACAATCAAAATGGCATCAGTAATTTGTCTACCTCTCACAAAAGCCATCTGATTCTCTGAAATTGTTTCAGGAAGAGTTTCTTTAAGCCTTTCTGCCAAGACTTTTGCAATAAGCTTGTATAAACTCGTGGTAAGACTAATCGGTCTGTAGTCTGAAGCCAAAGAACATCTCTCTTTTTTAGCTATAAGCACAATATAAGTACTGTTAACTGCATTGTTGATGATCCCTTTGAGTGAAAATCTCTGAAGACTTCCATTATGTTGTCTTTCATGAGGGACCAGAAAGCTTTGATGAATTCCATGGTGTACCCATCAGGACCCGGGGCCTTGTTATTAGAGAAAGACTTGATGACCTTATGTAGATCATCTTCGATAAAAGACATGATAAGGTCTTCTTTGTTCTTTTCTGAGATGGGGTTCCATTCTAGGTTGTCAATAAGCCATAGAGCATTTGTGGGGCCATTATAAACATTTTGAAAATGTTCGATGAGAGCATTTTTAATTGTTGCATCAGTTGTGCAAGTGATACCTCTGGCTGTTGTGATACTATTGATGAAGCTTCTCCTTTGTCTAGCTGAGCAGATTTTATGGAATAAAGTCGTATTTTCATCCCCTTCAAGGTTCCACATTCTTTTACATTTTTGAGCCCAGATTTGAGCTTCTTTAAAAGTACTATTCTTAAGATCAGATTTAAGAGCAAGTCTTCTCGAAATATGAATCTCAGAAATCTGGTTTTTTGCCTCTAGCTTGTCAATGATATCAATCTCCTTTGCCCAAGCCTTTTTGTCTTCAACCTCTTTTTTGTTGTGTTCTTTACTCCAATTTTTAATGAATTCTGAAAGTTGCTTCAGTCTCCTCATGAAAGAATACCCCAGGTATCCTTCTTGACAAGTAGTGTTCCACCAATTAATTATATTTCTGAAAGTGGCCTCTTTTGCAAAGGAGTTAGTGAATCTGAAAGGAGAAGGGCTCCATTTTAAACTATTGGATTCAAGGACAATAGGGAAGTGGTCTGAGGTAATTCTGGTGAGAGTTCTTGAGAAATGGGGGTCAAAAGTAGCTTCCCATCCTTGAGTATATAAGAATCTGTCCAGTCTAGAGAGAATGGGATTATTTCTTAAGTTTGACCAAGTGTATTTTGCATTTTGAAGGGGAGGGTCAATGAGATCGCATCCGTTAATAAAGTCATTGAATTTCCTCATACTAGCTCTAGCCAAAGTTTGAGCTGTTGTCTCTGTGGACCATCTGACAATATTGAAATCTCCCCCCAACAGCTAATTTGGCCAGTGAAAAGCTTTTAACTCCCCTAGCTCAGCCCAAAAATCGTCTCTATTACGTCTACAGGCCGGCCCATAAATGGCATATAACCACCAACAATAGTTGCTATCAATAGGGGAAGAAATTTTGATAGAAACAGAGAAGGCTTTTTCTATGTAATCCGATACAGAGAATCTGAGATCGTCCCACATGATTAAGATGCCCCCTGAATTGCCATTTGCTTTAATACAGTGCCAATTTATGCTTATGGAACTCCATAGAGATTTTATGATCTTTTTAGTAACAATTTGTAACTTTGTTTCAACAAGAATAACAAAATCTTTGATCAACAATCTTTGATCAACAACACTCAGGGGCAGATCTATTAAGGGGCCAGGAGGACATGTGCTCTCCCTCACATTTCTGATTTTTGTATTTTAATATTAATTTTGAAGTATTAAATTACAATATATATTAAATAATGTGTAATTTTACGGTATAGTAGTTGTACTCCCCTTTGAAATACCAAGGTCATGGGTTCAAATCTCATTTGCTACAACTAATTTTTTTTTTTGTTTATAGTGACCCCTACATATGATTTTTGAATACGCCACTGACAACACTTAACTTGTTTTCTTCTTTTGATATGTTAATTTTTAACTGTATTTTTTATTTACTTCTTGTAAACTCAGAAAGTGTTGAGTAACAACACTCCATTAATTTGAACCTATAAATCTTTGTAAAATTACATTAGAGAATGGAGTGAATTACGTTACTTTTGTGATACTTAGTTTGCAGTGAGTTTTTTTCTTCAAGAATAAAAGTACTATTTGACCCCTCCAGATTCATCTTCTTCTCCTATGTTTTTTTGTTTTTTCATTGTTCAAAATGTATCTTTAAATTTGATTTTTTTGCACAATTTAAATTACATTTAACATCTTGAGCTCACATGTTGCAAATTTAACCATCTATATACATCAAAATACAAGTGGGAGATAGAAAGATTATTAATTGTGTATAAAAATTATGTAAAATCAGTTATGGGAGATGAAAAAGTTACATTATGGCCCTAATAACATTGAAATATCATTTATGGAATCAAATCTGAAGATGACAAGTTAACTAAGTATAACTTCTATCTTGTTGGACGTAATCTTCCATTAAATCTCCACTTTCCATCCTTTTAAAAATGGGCCTAAAATGTTTCTCTACTTCCATCTTTTATATTTGATGCACCTTTACTGGTCGAGACATAGGATATTGCCCGATGCAACAATTGGAGCGTTGGGAGATACCTCCCGACGCACATAGAAAGTATGACATTATGTCCATGCCATCACCTCGACGCCTACTTAATAAGGCGTCAAAAGATAGGGAAGAACTTTCTGTCTGACCTTTAATGAGTTAAGTGGGTTTAGGGTTTAGGTTAGATTCGAAGTTTTTCCTTCTTTTTTTTTTTTTTTGTTTGATTGGGTTTTGGGTTTAGTGTTTGTCATTGAAAGATCCCAATTTTTTGTATCGTATATACATTAAATATTTAGGCATTTGGATTTGGTGAAATAAAACATATGGTTGGAAAGAAACAAAAGAATTTTCAAAGGAAAATCTTCTTCTGTTATTAACCTTTGGGAAGATATTTGTAATATCACACGATTGTGGTCAATGAGACATAGCTCATGTATAGAGTATGATCCTTGTACCACTTCTCTTAACATTAGAGTTTTGTTAGATTAGGTTGCTTTTGACTTTCCTCTAGCCTTCAACCTTGAATTGAAACTCTTTGTTAATAGATAATGACTCCCTTCCTAGGCCTCCCCTAGTTTGGTTGGGTCTGGTTCTCTCTTAAAAAAAAAAAACATATATGAACGTCAACAAAAATTTTCTATGTGGGACAAATTATTGTTATTTTTGCTTCTTGCAATGCGCCACCAATTCAAGTCATTTTCAAGGAACTAATTTATCTCATTTGCCTATTTTTAGTAATTGATTATATATTCTATGAAATTTTATGTTTAAAATCATTAAATAAATAAATTTATCTATTTTTTTTTATCTATTTTTGTCTCCTATTATTTAGCATCAAAAGTTGGGTTCATTTTAACATGGTGTTGTACATTAAATAAATCATTGTTTGATAATTTAATTACGGGTTTGATGGAATTACCTGTTCAATTTTGTTGGTAAAAGTGGCATACGCCAACGAGTTATTTTATCGTTGGCAATAAGTGGAATTGTCGACGATCCAATTTATAGCTAGCGTTGTCGATGGTCCAATTTATAGCTAGCTAGCGTTGTCGTTGGCAATAAGTGGAATTGTCGACGATCCATTGGCATTTGTTCGCTTACGCTGACGGTAATATTACACTGTCGACATATGTCCACATTTGCTGACAGAAAAAAATATATGTCGTCGGTAAAACTTATCTATGCCAACGCTATAAATTGGACCATCGGCAATTCCACTTATTGCTGACGATAAAATAACTCGTTGGCGTATGCCACTTTTACCAACAAAATTTTGGGGCGGCATGTGTTTCGTCGGCAAAAACAAATTTTCTTGTAGTGACCGTCTTCATATTAATATAAAAACTGTATTCCGTTTCAACTAACTTTGAAGGGTAACTTTGTACAACTCTAGATTAATGTAAAACAGTTATAAAACTCAACTTGAAACCATACTTGTATACAAATGCTTCCATGGCAAAGCATTAAGTAGCTCTTCAAACATGCTGCTTAAATACTCAACATTTAGCTCTTAGAATCTCATATTATACTCAACATTTAGCTCTTAGAATCTCATGTTTTATAACTTTTGCTTGAAAACAACGTATAAAACATGCTTAGTAGAAATACTTTATCAACTCATGCTTTACAAACATAGCCCTCAAGCTAGGTCCTTACTTGTTCATGGCTTTGAAGCTGCTTGCTTATCCTTTGAAATTCCAAATTCCACCTTTAGCAATTTATAACATAAAATTCAGAACTCAAATTGAAAACCTTTCTTCTACAAACTTATTCCTTAACCTCCTAAATACATTAACTGGAATATTTTAGCTTCAAATTCGAAATATTGTTCCTGGTAGCCACTTAGCTCTCAACACTACCCAAAATCCCTTCAAAAATGACTTTATGACCTTTCAAAATGTTGAGCACCTTCCTCGTTTCTTCTTCATCCTGTAGTCCTACCTCAGAAACCAGATTCACTAACTTTCTAACAAAACTAAAATCATTGATTTTGCACGAGCCAAAAGAAAGCACTCGCTTGATGAAGTTGTCCTTATACAATGGTTCTGGCACGACCGCCTGATGACATCTCAAGCTTATAATTTTTTTTAATGTTTGAATGCAATTACACCTTTCATACCAAATACCAGAAGGTATAGAAAACTAATTTTATGCATGTCATTTTACTACTTGTGTATTGCATCATTATACTCGAAGTAACGTAATGTGCATAATTGATGATCTATTAACTTCAATTTATAATTATAATTACATAATAATTTCGGTACTTCAATTTAATATAATAGGATTTTGACGTTTAGTTGTGTTTTCTTATATGTTAGCAGTTGTACTAGTCGAAAATCAGCCATCATATAAAGTAGATTAATGTTTGATAAATTGTAAATTTAGAAATAAAAAAGCAAGAGACAACGTAACACATTCGATAAGTTTAAACTAAATTTGATTCGTGAGATGACTCAACTGTAATAATTAAAATAAACATATTATATAATACCTATAAGTTTTTTTATAAAGAGAGACGACTTATGGATATATAATACGTATAAGTTGATATTTAATATATGAAGTTCGTTCGTTAATTATTTATATATTTACAGATCCTTAAATATATTTTTTCTATATTTAGAAAGAAATATTTTTTTCTATATTTTATTGAATTTTAGTGTAAACCAAACAAAGGAATACAACAGAATAACTATATAAAAGTTACAGAAAATCCTAATAAGTAGAGAACGATGAAGACTATTATATTGCTTTATCATTATGATGGTAGAGGAAACCTACATGTTAAGTATACAATGATTTGCATCTGTTTACCTTCAAATTTTCTATATCTCATATGGTTAGGTTTCCAATTTGTTCCTCCCTGCAGTCATTCTACACTAACAATTATATCATTTTCACATTTTTCACCCTTTCTGGGTGTACCTCTCATTTGATTCTTTTAAGCACTTTATTAAATGACCATATAGAAACGAGAAGTAGAAAAGTGCATGCAATACAAACATAGTAATAAAGACTAGTGTATAGTAATTGTTGTTTGGAAGTAGAATACGTAGTGAGTTGTTTAATTCTTAGGAGAGGGTTTAATTCTAAGGAGGGAGTTTTGGACGACAGAGTTTGACCTCTATAACACGAATGCCATATAAAACCCGAGCTTGGAAGGTAGTCGTTGGTAACTCAGGAGATGCTCCAACTTCTTTAACATCAAAGGTTATGTAATACATGATACCACGTGTAGCTTGATGATTAGCCTTCACAATATTCACAACCTCATAATTTGTACCCTATATAGATATATATATATATATGAAATAATTAATCAAACAACATTAATTAGACAATTTTATATATAATATGGTGTAGGGCAATATGTTATATGAACATACATGTTGATTGTTATAATGTTAAATAGCTTTTTCTGCTAATCCTTGAACCTCAGGTGTATTGTAGGGAAACATAGGAATAATGTGCCCAAACATGTCCACCTCATATAATAAAGGTGCATCAAAACCCTGATGAATGAATGTCAAATAAATAGGAATTGGAATTGAAATTTGAATGAAGATTTTAAATTAATAATGGTAAAAATTGAAAAGAAAATTAGGAAGCAAACCTCGCTTTCATTTACAGCTTCATAGTATGGGTCCAACAGTTCAGAATTCATGTCAAGGAGGTTAGGATCATCGTTAGAAAGCTGACCATTCTCCTACGAAAGTAGCGAAGAACTCATATTAACCTAATTAAACTACTCCTCAAACATACATATTGGTAAGCCTAAGCCTAAGCCTAAGCCCCAATTATAAATGAATGCAACAAAAAAAATTAAAGACAGAGATAAAAGAATAGGTTATTTATAATGGTTGATTTTTTATCTCATCTAAATATGAATTTGAGGGTTGATTTGATTTCCGTACGACTTTAATTACAAGGTACGAATAGATTGAGATTCCCACAAAGTAAAAAGAAAATACTTAAACTCTAACCAAATATCAGAATCGTTATGTAAGTTTCATATTTAATTCATTTATTTATTTATTTCACTTTAGATTTTATAGATCAATACATCCATTAGCGTTGGCAACAGCTTGAGAAGGGTGGAATTCGTCCCCGTCCCCGATGGGTGATCCCCAATAGGGAAACGGGGTCCCTGCAGGAACCATTCCCGTTTCCCCTATTAATGCTGTAAAAAAGAAAGACAAACCTGAGACGACAGTGGCGGACGGCATATAGAAGATAATAAATAATAGGAAAGAAACATTTGATATTAAATAAATTAATTTATTTAAAAATTTTAAAAGTGAAATTAAATCAAATACATCCCTCATCAATCACTAAAAAGAGCCAATGAAAGAGATTAACTTCTTGAAAATGACTCGAACTGGTTGCACGTTGCAAAAAGCAAAAGGTAATTAATAATTTGTCCCCCATTGTTCGAGTTGGCTTAATTATATTGGAAGCCCTCTGGATGGTAATCCTAAGTCAAAAAATTTCTAAAAGAGGAGATTTATTATACAAACCCTAGACCCTAATTAATAATGGTAAAAATTAGAGTTAGAGTGAGAAAGTGAGAAAGCTATTGAACATTATAACAACCAACATGAATGTCAAATAAATAAGATTTCAAATTAATAATGGTAAAAATTTATAAGAAAATTGAAGAGCAAACCTCGCTTTCATGTACAGCTTCTTCATAGTATGGGTCCAACAGATCCGGAGTCATATGAAGGAGGTTAGCTTTAAAAGGATCGTCATCCGAATCATACTGTAGTGCTAAAGAACTCATATTAACCTAATTAATTAAGGGACAGATTGAGATTCACACCAAGCAAAAGGAAAATACTTAAACCCTAACCAAATATCAAAATCAGACAGAGCCAGTAAGTATTATGTTTAATTCGATCAATGCATACTAGCTTTGCATGAAATTAAAAAGAAAAAGAAGAAAAACTTACGAGGGTTTGCGAGAGAGAGACGGTGTGGAAGATGAAAAAGGAAGAACGGATCAATGGGAACGAGGAGAGAAGAATGTTGTGATGTGTGGCTTTGAATAAACCCTTTTATTTTATTAAATCATTTATTATGTTTTCTCTTTCCTTATTCTATTTTATTTCTTTGCAAACTTAAAATTAAAAGTTTCAATTTGAAAGTTAAAATAAATAGTTTTCATCTTTTTATTTTTAAAAAAGAAATTGAATAGGAAATTCCATCCAACCCGTAATTAGTTATCAAACAATGATTTATTTAATGTACAACACCATATTAAAATGTGATGCCAAATAATAGGAGACAAAAATATATATAAAAAAAATAGAGAACAATTTATTTATTTAATGATTTTAGACATAAAATTTCATAGGATATTTCCATAATCAATTACTAAAAAATAGGCAAATAAGATAAATTAATTCTTGAAAATGATTTGAACCGGAGGCGCATTGCAAAGCAAAAAAGTAATAATTTGTCCCACATTGAAATATTTATTTTCATTAGTCAAGGGGGTTCGTACATCTTTTTTTTTCCTCAGAATCCCTTCACCCTTTCGTGACAATACCACAAGATATAGGAAACCAATTCATGGAATCAAAGTTATGCCTATCATTTTATTATACTTAGCTTGCGTATTGCATCATTATACTCTA
>JBBPDI010076949.1:0-14956 GCA_037974545.1 Cucumis variabilis | reverse complement strand
AAATGAAAGAAGAATTAATTAAAGTAATTAGCCAACTAAGTTATAAATATCCTAAACTAAAACTTTTAAAAGCATATGCAGACAAGAATAATATTATTATTAAAAGTATGCATGACTTAAAAAGTTTAATTTGGACGTTAATGTTGAAACAAAATATATTATAACTTAATGTCTTATATTTGCTAATTTTACAACTTTAATTATTATTTTTATTTCACATGAGAATTATTTCATTTTCCATTCCAATAAAAAATGATGTGACGTACGTGAGTGTTATAATATGCTTCAATGATTTATTTATTTGTTTTTTCTGTTGATCATAGCGATTCTAGGAAATAATAACAAAGAATTATCGTAAACAGCAAAATTGTTGAAAATATTTATAAGACAATATGGTAAAATTTTAAAATCTATCAATGATAGATGTTCGTAGATACTTAAAAAAGTTTGTCAATGTCTATTAGTGATAGATTAAGAAATTTACTATATTTTGTGCTATATTTGAAAATATCCCAATAGTATAAAAAGTTTTAAATATATAAAAATGGACTAATTAGCTGTTTAAAAGTTCATAGTAAAATTTTCTACGTTTTTTAGGTCTAAATAGATGACCGTTTTTTAGGTCTAAATAGACGACATTGATAGAAGTCTATCAACATCTATTGGTAATTGAGAAACGAAATCTATTGTTGATAGATGTTGAGTGAAGTTTATTAATGTTTGTCAATGATATAAATTGAGAAATATTTATCATTGATAAAAACTGATACAAGTCTACCATTGATAGAAATTAATATATAAATCCATCAATGTTTACATTTTTTGTTTCTATTTCTTTAAATTTGACATTTTTTTATAAAAAATATACGATGGATCAGTAGGTGCACTGGGACATCTCCACTAGGTGGACACCTCCTTAGCACCCTTATCATCCCCACTTCATTAATATAATGAGAACCAAACAGGAAGCAAGGATTACAAAAAAGGCTAGAGATAAGCCTATATGACCTAAAAGCACAAGCCCTAATGAAAATCATTAAAATACATTGAGATTTAAAATGATGCTACTAGTGGAGTAGTTTCTGAAAGCGGGGGAGCGACTAGTCCATAATCCAGTGAATGCTTGTATATCTTCCCAAATAGCCAATAGAGTTTTTTCTTCTCCATTAAAAATTCTCCTATTTCTTTCTAACCATATAGACCAAAGGGTGACAACCGCTATATGTAGGTGAATAATCTCCTTTTTCGTTTTGGGTCTATTTCTACAAATATGTTTGCACAGGAGAGTAGTATTGTCAAAGTTGTATTGATGATTTAGAAGAGATCCAACCTTTTCCCAGATGCCTTTACTATATGGACAACTACAGAAGAGGTGGTTTCTATTTTCTACACTTGCCTTGCAGAGCACACACCAGGAAGGGCTCAATATCCATTTAGGGAGCCTTTTTTTTTTTTGAAGGATTTCAGCCGTGTTTATACATTCATGGAGAAGGGTCCATATGAAAAATTTACACTTTTTTGGAATGGTAGACTTCCATAAATTCTGGTATATTTCAAATTCCAAATTGTTTTGCTCCCCTTGTAGTCTCCACTTGGGGATGTCTTTGTCTTGTGATGGGGTGTGAGAGTGCAAAGTGTTTTTCAGGGTTTCCCAACTCTGGATTTCTATGCTTCTCAGCGGTCTTCTAGGGTATAAATCTCAATCCATAGTTTCTTCGTTTCACAAGTCTTTGATTGAATTCCATCTCTTAGTAGTGAGCGCATACAGTCTTGCTTTTGTATGTAGAGGGGACTGTGTTCATGCCAATTTCCATGCCAAAAAGAGATGGCTCCTCCATTATTGTTGATCTTTCATTTGATCTGAGGAAGAAACCAATCAATACCCTTGATTATAGATCTCCATGGTGCTTTCTGACTACTGTATTTGCCCTTTGCAGGAATGTCACCTAGGAAGGGTTGCTCATATTTTGGCAGAATGATTCTTTTCCATAGAGCAGGTTCATATAGAAATCTCCACAACCATTTACAAAGAAGGGTAAAGTTTGTGCCTTTTACATTGTTGATGCCAAGGCCCCCTTTTTCTTTATGAGTTGTAACAATCTTCCAATTGATGAAGTGGATATTGTTTTTTTTTTCTTTTGTGTTGTTTCATAAAAACTTCTCCAAATTTTTTTCATGTTCTTGCAGACCGAGACTGGTGCTTTGAAAACAGAGAGATGGTAATTTAGGATGCTAGCAAGTGTGGAGTTTATGAGAGTCAATTTGCCACCCTTTGATAGGTAGGAGTATTTCCAGCTGTTGAGTTTCTTATGCATTTTTTCACTAACATCAACCCAAAATTTTCTTGATAGTGGTTTGCCTCCGAGGGGAACACCCAAGTATTGAATAGGCAGGTACTATAAAGCAATACCCCATTTGGTCGCTACCATGTTAGATCTCTGAGCATTAGTATTAATAAGGGAGATGGTAGATTTACTGAGGTTAATATTGAGACCTGAAGCCATTTCAAACAAATATACAACATTTCTCATGTTTTCAATTGAATCATCATCATCCTCTATGAATAGAAAAATGTCATCTGCAAACAACAAATGAGTGAGGTTTTGTTTTCCATTGATATTTACTTTAATTTTCTGTTTTGAGCTAAGAAAATTTAGAATACTACTGAGGTAGTCCATAGCAATAACAAAGATGAAAGGGGAGATAGGGTCTCCCTGTCGGATCCCTCTTGTAGGCTGGATTTTACCTCTGGGTTTTCCATTGATCATGATATAGAATACTGGACACTAGAGATACATGATTGTATCCATTTCCTTCATTTGTGTGGAAACCCTTTCTTTTTTAACATGAAATCATGAATGTCCAGTTAACTTTGTTGAAAGCTTTCTCAAGGTCTAGCTTAATAACAAAGTCTCTTTCTTTCTTAACTTTTCAGAAGTCCACTGCTTCATTTGCAGTCAATATGGCATATGTAATTTGTCTTTCTCTAACAAAAGTCATCTGGTTCTTTGAGATAGTATCTGGTAAGGTTGCTTTAAGTCTTTGTGCTAATACTTTTGCAATAAGCTTGTATAGACTTGTGGTAAGGTTGATCAGTCTGTAATCAAAAGCCATAGAGCATTTCTATTTTTTTGCTATTAGTGCTATGTATGTATTGTTGACCGTCTTGTTTATGATACCATTTGTGTGGAAATCTTTGAACACTTCCATTATGTTGCCTCTTGTGAAATTCCAGAAGGTCTTGATGAATTCTATGGTGAAATCATCGGGACCCGGTGCCTTGTTGTTTGAGAAAGATTTGAGAGCTTTGTGTATTTCTTCTTCAGTAAAAGGCATGTGTAGGTCTTCTTGAGCCTTGGTTGATATGGGCTTCCATTCTAGATTTTCAATAAGCAAAAGGACATTTTCAGGGCCAGTATATATATTATGAAAATGTTCAATGATCGCATTTTCAATTGTTGAGTCAGTTGTGCAAATGGTCTCACTGGCAGTTGTGATACTAGATATGAATTAGCTTCTCCTTTATCTTGCTAAGCAAATTTTATGGAAGTAAGTTGTGTTTTCATCCCCTTCAAGGTTCCACATTCTTTTACATTTTTGTGCCCAGATTTGTGCTTCTTTGAAATCCCTCTGCTTGAGGTCGGATTTAAGAGCTAGTCTTCTTGAGACATGAATATCAGTAAGCTGGTTCTCTTCCTCTAACTTGTCGATGAGATCAATTTCTTTGGTCCATGCCTTTTGTTCTTAAACCCCTTTTCTATTGTGTTCTATACTCCATCTTTTAATGGATTCAGAAAGTTGCTTCAGCCTCCTCATGAAAGAATACCCTAGATATCCTTCTTGACTGGTTGAGTTCCACCAATTTTCTATATTCAGTTTGAAGGTGGCCTCTTTGGTAAAAGAGTTTGTGAATCTGAAAGGGGAAGTGCATTTTATTCAAGGAAATCATTGTTGATGGAAAAACTATTGAAAATATTTACAAAATATAATAAAAATTTAGATTCTAGAAATAATAGCTAAACTTGAAATTTTGATATATTTTATAAAAATTTTAGTTCATTTTTGCTATATTTAAAAATGCTTTTTCTCTATTAATTTTTTTTTCAATAATATACTTATTAAGTTATTTATAACGTTCTAGTAATATTTTTAAAGAATTTTTTTTTCATATGGTGCATTATTACATCTCAAAGGAATTAGGTAAGGGGAACTTTTCATGGATTTTTTTATTTGTAATGTTTTGAACATTTTACTATAGACAAAATATTTAAAACAAAATATAATACTACATCTATAAGTCAAGAGTAGTTTAAGTTTTAAACTTATCGATCTAAGTAATTAAGTATGTTACGATTGATTTTAAATTCAATGGTACAATTGGCATCTAACACAATTAGCAACAAAATCAAGAAAAGAATATGATTTGTGCTCATAATGCAACAACCTAAAACAAAAAATGAGACAAAAAATTTGTTTAACCTGAGTCCAGGCCCAAGCCGGTGTGCTCGAGTCATAAATGTAAAAGTTAATAGGACCTATAAACTTTACTTCCATCTATTGATTATATGTGCTATTGTGTATATTTTAATTATATATGTGTTATTGTTTATATTTTAAGAGTGTTCTTAGAATCTAAACAAAAATTTGAAAACTGAAAAAAAAAAAAGGATTTTTAAAACTTTCCTTTTTTTTTTTTCAAATTTGCATTTAGAAATCACATGTTTATATAGAAAATATGAAAACTCCACGGGAGAAATTGCGTGGAAAAAGCATAATCCTCAAAATATGAAAAAAGAAAAAAAAGAAGGAAAATCAAAAAGTAGACCTTGTTCAACGGTCATTTGATTCTTAAAAGGAATTTGGCCAACAAGATAAATAGCAATTTTTAAACTTTCGTTTGAAAAAATAGTAAAATAAAAATAAAATTATACAAATGCTAAAATAAAACAATATATTAAAAACGAAAAAAAAAATATAGAATGCCAAAAATAACCCTATCCAATTTAAAACACCAACAACATTCAATTGAGTAACCACGTAAAAATTAAAAATCCCCTCAAATATACTAAAATGAAACCAAATACCAAGATAATGAACCTATCAAAAATAAAATCAATTTGGTTACATACCTCTGTAGGCATGAAACCTTTGGTATTCTCTTAACCCTTGTTTTCAAACTTGAACCAAAAGACAAATATCTCTTCATTGTTGGTCCTCTCAAGTAGTTACTCATTGGTTTCCTTTGTCCCTCCAAGCAAAGGTTGGTCATACCAGTTGTCGGCGGTTCGTTCACTTTGCGATCATCTTTTGTTCAGTCGTCAGCGTTCTTCCTTCATTCAGTTTGCAGGTCCGCCTTCATCCAATTTGTGTTCTGCCTTCAATCTGCCTTCATCCTTCGTCCTTAGTCTCTTTGCTCATCCGCGCTCATCCGTCCAACATTCTATTGGTTTCACAGCATTCTGCCCAACGTTCGTATGTACTCCTTCAATGTTAGTTCGAGATTAACTGTAAGTTTATTTTTATTTTTCATTCAAAAGGAATGGCTCTAATTGGGGCAACATGATAGAGAAATAATGTGAAATGGAAAAAAATTAATTATTTGCAATAGTTTATAAAACTAAAATAAGATTTTCCTATTTTGTAGGAGTTACAACATAATATTATATTTAATTTAATAAATATATAAAAAAATAATTAAAGATATCAAAAAAAAAGTAACTTAAGGAACAACGAGATAAAGTTAGAAAAGAAGCCAATGATCTCTCGAAGTAGTCTATGCGTGACGAATTTGTTTAGTTTAACCTGAATTGTTTAGAAAACTTTTGATTTCAGAGATATTGATTATTTTGAAGCTTCTCTTTTGAAGCTATTGCATCTTGTGGTTGGAATTATTTCATTTTAACGTTACTGTGTGCTTAAACAAGTTTTTGTACATAAAGTCCAGTATATCCAGTCTGTAACATGTAATCGTCATTTTTGTAATCTCCGATTGAAGGGAAAGGTGATGTAGATGGTAGGTGACTGAAGTGGAATGACCAACCACAGGCCAATGCGGTTAGCAACGAATTGATTCCGGTTAGGAATGCTTACCGCGACCGATCGATCCAGAGAGAAGAGGATGCTTGGGCAGTGAAAGGCGGGGTAGCCGAGAGTAAGTTCCTAGATGTATTCTTTTCTTAACAAATCATCAGTAGTCGCATGGTAAGCCCAATCCTAGCCATTCAGACAAAATCGGGTGACATCACCACCAACAAAGAGGATATTACCAAGATAGACTGAAGGACAATTACAGACATATCTTATCAGCTTTACTTTAAAATTTTATCATTTTGTAATTATTTACCTTTATTTTATTTTTTTGTTGTTTTATAATCATTACGAAAAGATAAGGATAAGTGGAGATCTGTTCCACCAAAATCTTATCGTAATCTTTTCTTTTTCCAAAAGAAAGATTCCAAAGAGATAAGATGTCATTCAGGGATTCTGTCCTGTCGGCCACTCTCTTTATCTTTCTTTAATGTAAAATTATTGACGACACGTATATTAACCTGTATGGATAAATGATATCTCGGAGAGAGATTTGTTTATCTATATAAGGGCACGTTCCCGTCCCTCAATGATATCAGAGCCTTAACTCAATTTTCTTCTTTTCCTTCTCTCTAATGGAGTAAACTCCTCTCTGAATCTGGGAAGATGATAGGTAGTCTCTAATTCTATTCTTTTGTTCTTTATTTTCTCTAATCTTTTCTTTATCTTAAATTCTATACTATTGTTTGTCTCTCTACTTTAAGAGATCTTTTGAAGATGATTAATCTAAATTCATAATCGTTTGTTCTTATAGGTTTGAGTATGGCTTGGTCAACCTGAAAACTTTGAACAGAACGATGAATGAATTTTAAACAAATTAACTTCTTTTTATCTCTTAAAATCAGATTGATTGATGAGTAATAGTTAAGAACGATGAAAGGAGAAAAGATTATTTCTAATAAAGAATCATAAGAATTACATTAGAGGTTAAGTATCAAAATTCTAGGATTCTTTTCTCCCTTTCTATGCTCTCTAAGCTTAAGAAGAAATTCTCTTTTAACCCCCCCTGTTATTGAAACCTCTTCTTCCTCCTCAAATAATTCCAGATTTGATTATGAGAATTTAAATCAAACACTATCTAAACACAGCAAGATAGAGAATCAATTATCTCAAATTGAGAATAGACTCCAAAATTGGTCTATTCCCAAACTTGAGCCCAAAGAGATTTATGCTCATCCATTCTTTAACTTTAAAGAAAAGGATATAATAAGAATATTTGAAGAAAATATTTCAGTAAGTGAAGACTCTGAATATCGTCTTCTTGCAAACGAAAACATCGAGCTATGTCGCAGACATAAATACAGATATCTGCACATAGGGTGTATTCAAGTAGCCATCAAACCACTATTCAGGACGGGACTAGATGTTCCAATCTATATCGCCCTCAGATATAAAAGGCATTTGAACTTCTCTAATTCCTTATTAGGGATTGTTCAATCAAATTTAGACAACAGACCAGTTTATTTCACATGCAAACCTGGGTTCACGGTGGCACTCGAAGACAAGAATATCTACGACATTTTAAGTCGAGATATAAGAGCCAAAGGACTACAGCTAAAAAATGGATCATATATCCTTTTTCAGTCATGTATGTCCTATATTACAAAATAATGTATACAAATGCTTCTCCAAAAGCTTTAGGTGTATCCCCAAAAAATTACACCATACTTATGGAAGTCAATCTGGAACAATCATCAGTAACTGTTCCAAAGCTTCTAGACTGGAGTGAGTTAACAAAGAATCCAGTCTGGTTAATTGAGCATGTTACTGCACCAAGAATCAAGCAAAGCAGCACTGCTCAAATAACTGAATATGATGATGGACATGTTGAAGTCCAATTTCAAGATGAAGAATCCCATCATCCTCCAATCAGAGAAATCTATAATGGACGATCTAGTGTATTGGAGTTTCAATCAATCGTACGAGAACATCAGATTGCATGATCGAATTCAATGAAAATGACAGTTGACTTTGATCAATCTATTCTAGACGTTCAATACGAGAGGTCAGAAGGATCTCTGTCACCCACTCAAACTGATATGGAAAGAAAATCTGGGATTATCTATAACCAGATAAATACCATATCAACAGAAGATATGACAATATACGATCATTGTTATGATAAATATATTGATAAGTATATTAATCAAAAGGATTGGGACAATAGACCCAAATTCTTAACAAAAGACGCTTTCATTGCTCGAGTCAACGAAAAAGCTAAAGAAGCCAGTGTTCGCATTCTCAACAAGCCTCTCACCTGGAAAACCTCGACCGAAAAAGAAATCCTCTCAGAATATCCCCCCGAAGAAGAAGCTTCTTTTTTGCGTCCCAAGATGCCAAGTGCTGCAATCGTCTCTTCACAATACAAAACAATAGATGAAGAGAAAACAAAAATTGTTGGTGTGAGAGAGATAAAAAACATCCAACAGCAACTCAATTATTCTAATAAGGTCTTGACGACATTATCAAGATCTATTGAAGAGATGAAGCCTAGACCAGCAAGGAAAGGCTCTAGCACCACCAAGTCGACCAAGATTACCTAAAGTGGATCCCAATCGATCAATTGCGCAACCAAATTCCCTTGACATCAAATTAAAGGGATCAATCACTGATGAGCTTCTAAAAGAAATAACTCAAAAGCTATCAGTAACGTCCATTTTGAAGGATCGCCCAAAAACATCCTCAAAAAAGGAAACTGAAAACTTCGAAGTAGGAAACATCAACATGATTCAATATGAATCCTCAAAACTTCTTCCTATCTGGACTTATAACACCGAGATGAAGAATCACTATAAGAAGCCATCTCCTCCAGATTTAGGATGGGATGACTTACGTCCAGATTTCCGATCCTTTGATGGAAATAATATAGAAACTTGGAACATAGATGGATGTTCTGAGGGACAGATGATAATCATATTCCAAGAAATGTTTGTTGTAGCGACAAGCTACCTTCAAATGATAAACCAAAAGGAGATTGTTGATGCACTAACTGCGGGATTCACAGGAAACCTCCGGAGTTAGTGGCACAATCACCTAATTAATGAAAATAGATAGGCCATTAAGGAAGCTGTTATCGAAAAAATAGAACAGGGACCAAATGGCGACACTGTCACAATTCAGCCAAATGCTGTTAGCACTTTGGTGTATACGGCTATCAAACAATTTATAGGACGAACTACCCTATATAGTGACCAATCAACAGAAGCTCTATTAGGAATGAAATGCCCCAAGATGAGCGATTTCAAATGGTATAAAGACACCTTTATGTCATGTTTTTATAATCTAAAGACATGCAGAGAAGTAATCTGGAAGCATAAATACGTTGAAGGATTACCACGGTATGTTCGTGAAAAATTCTACTCCACAATGGCGATGAGCTGTGGAGGATCAAAAATTGATTGGGAAAGTATTTTCTATGGAGATATTAACTCCACTATACAAAAGGTATGCTTTGAAATCTGCCAACAGCAAAGGCATGCTACAAAAATTAGCCAAAGATTCTGATTACCGAAAAGAATTAGGATCTTTTCACAAACAGTACGGATTAGTCAGTCTCTCCCATAAAGGAAGAAATCTCGTACAAAGAAATTCCTTCGAAAGAGATATCAGGATGATTAAAACATACATGGTAATAGAAAAAGAAAATACCATGGTACAAGAAGAAACAGGCGAAGGTCTTCCAAAGAAAGCCCCACTTGTTTCAAATACAATAAAAAGGGCCATTATGCAAATTAATGCCCTATCTTCAAAAAAATCAATAAGATGGAGATTGATGAAAATGAAAAGCAATCTCTATTAAACATCATCAAATCTGAAGAACTCTCTTCAGACGAAGAGTATTCAACTTCAGACCAAGAAGAAGATCTTCTCAATGCAATCATTGAAGAATCTTTCGAAGCATCTTCCATGTCTAGCGATGAATCAGACAAAGAAGAGCCAATACCTTGTTCTGGATTCATCAATGTTCTCACAAGCACCCATAAAGGTCTCTTAGATATCATTGATGAAGTTCAAAACGATGATATTAGAAAAAAGTTACTTTTGAAATTAAGAGAAGACTTGGAAACTCCCACTCAAAAGTTCAAAGACCCGATGAACTTCAGCTTTCAATCGTACTAAATCAATTAGCAAGCGATCAAGCTGCTCCAGTTAAGATTCCTGACCTCCAACACGAGATCAAAATCCTAAAAAGGGAAGTTCAGGAAAATAAATAACAAATATCTTATCTTGAAAATGCTATCGGAGCAATTCAAGAACAGATAATTTCAAAAGATAACATTGAACAAGCCGAAACCTCTAACGGTGGAATCAATGTTATCAGCAGAGTCTTTAATCAAAAGTGGCTGACAAAGGTCATTCTAAAGGTTAAAGATTACAAATTTGCAGCAACAGCCCTAATTTTGATTCAGGGGCTGATCAAAATGTTATCCAGAAAACGATAATTTCATTAAAGTACTTCGAGATTACAGGGAGTCTCTCAAAGGAGCTAGTAACAATACCCTACTAATCAAGTACAAAGTATTCAAGGTTCATGTTTGCAAAGACGAAGTGTGCCCTGTAAACTCATTTCTCCTCATAAAAGGACTCACCAAGGAAGTAATTTTGGGTACACCTTTCCTTACCCAAATTTACCTATTTACGGTTTCTGATAAGGGTTTAACCTCTCTGAAATTCGGCAAAGAAATTATTTTTGAATTTTGCAAAACAGTAATTCAAAGATATCTTTCGACAATTGAGAGCGAGATTGTCCAAAGTCTCAATCTCATTTCAAAGAAAGAAAAATAGATTGAATTTCTTCATGATGACATCAAAGGACGAAAAATCAGTGAAGAAATCAAGGAACCTTCTGTACAAATAAAAATCCAATCTATCCTCAAAAGGATAGGGTCAAAAATTTGTTCAACTTTACCAATGCCTTATGGGCTAGAAAGAAACATATGGTAGATCTACCTTATGTTGACAGCTTCAAAGAGGCCTAAATTCCTACAAAGGCCAGACCCATTCAAATGAGCAAAGACTTAGTCAATACTTGCTTCATAGAGATAACAGATCTTCAAAAGAAGAGTTTAATAAGCCCTTCAAAGAGCCCATGGTCTTGTGCGGCCTTTTATGTCAATAATCAGGCTGAAAAAGAAAGGGGAGTTCCTCACTTGGTTATCAACTACAAACCTCTAAATAAGGTTCTGAAATGGATTAGGTATCTCATTCCTAATCGACAAGACTTGCTTAAGTGCATCGCTAATGCCAAAGTCTTTTCAAAATTTGATATGAAGTCTGGATTCTGACAGATTCAAATCAATCCAAAAGACAGATACAAAACTGCCTTCAATGTTCCTTTCATACAATACAAATGGAATTTAATGTCGTTCGGTTTTAAGAATGCTTCATCTGAGTTTCAAAAGATCATGAATGACATTTTCAATAAATATCAAGATTTCGCGATTGTCTACATTGATGACGTCTTGATATTCTCAGAAAATATTCATCAGCATTTTAAGCATATTAATTAATATGTTCATCAATATTATTAAAATAAATGACCTAGTGGTTTTCGAACCAAAGGTTAAGCTATTTCAGACGAATATCAGATTTTTAAGATTTGATATTAATCAAGGAATAGTTAAACCTATCCAAAGATCTTTAGATTTTGTGGATAAGTTCCCAGATGAAATCCAAGATAAGACTTAGCTACAACACTTTCTTGGATGCGTCAATTATATCAGCGATTTTATTAAAGATCTCCGAACAATTTGTCTTCCACTTTATGATAGACTAAAGAAAAAACCAACTCCATGAACGGTTGAGCATATCCAAGCAGTCCGATCAATCAAGTTCCTGGCAAAAGAAATTCCATGCATATCGCTAGTGGATGAAAAAGCAAAAATGATCGTCGAAACCGATGCCTCTTACAAAGGTTATGGCGGTTGTCTCAAACAGAAAATAAACGGCAAGGAGTCTCTTGTATGTTTCCATTCGGGTATTTGAAATAATGCCCAAAGAAACTATTCTACTGTAAAAAAAGAGGCTCTAGCAATAGTCACTCTGTGTGCAAAAGTTCCAAGGAGATGTAAAAAATCTGGTTTCAAAGCAAATCTTTGCAAGATGGCAAGCAATCTTATCTTGCTTTGATTTCACAATTGAGCCTATAAAAGACAGCGAAAATAACCTTGTTGATTACCTCTCAAGAGAGCATATCTCAAAACCTTCTCACTTGAAGACATTAGCAAGCACTCCCAATAATGCTCCCCAATTTCGGCCGACATCGACCACCAGAGAGGCCTCTACCTCCAAACAATCCTAATCAGCCTAGATCGACTTTTTCTCAAACAGCAAGCTCCTTCAGAGCTAGCTCTTCTAAGAGCAAACACCCTATAACCCAAACGTCTGCACCATCATCGATGAACGCAGACAATTATGTCATGGACCTTGGTTTTCAAACGATCTCTTACGTCGTTAAGGTTCCTTCTCAAGGAATCTTTCAATCGGATCAACCATAGATCCTTCAATGACTTTGCTACGACCACTCACTACATTAACAATGATTCCCTAAAAACCCCAATCCTATGTACGGACGATTAAACCAGAAATTTTCATGCCACGACCTCCGTTCACAGGATATCTTACAAAAAAAATTCTGGAAGACATTGTTGTTGAACCAGAATTTGACGGACTTTCTGTCCAAGAAATTTGTTCCCAAGTCTATCGAAAAGGGTTCAACTTCTTACCAGAAGATATCAAAAAAACCAGACAGTTTTATGAGTTTATCTTAGTGGATATTGTTTCTACTGAGATCACTCATGTTTCGGATAGAAACAATCCAGAAAAAATTGTCTATTCAAAATAAAGAATCTCTAGGGTTCTTACACCATCCCATTGGCCACAAGGGATGTTAGTACCCAGGAAATTTTCCAAACCTTTTAATCCGCTGGCATACACATACCGTGACTGTATGGAAGCATGGTATAAAGTGTTCTAGTATGAATCAAGTAACCATTCTTGGTTTATTACATTTTGTAGGAAATCTTACAAAAGTAATTTTCCAAATTGGTTCCAGAAATAGTGGAGTTATTTTGGACTTACTTCGGAAATTTTTCCGGTTCAAGTTCAACAGACTTATCATCGATTTTCAAATAGCATCTATTTGTCTACACTCTCACCGACGTATAGATTCTCATTATACTTTCAAGTGTCCTGGATTTTTTGCTGGAGTCACCAGCTTTCAGCTAGAGCAAAACTCAAGATCTTAGGTAAGATCTTGCGTGTTAAATGGTGGAACAAGTATGATTGTGCCCATCTTAACAAAGATCAAATAGCAAACTAGTTTATGACCAATGCTCATCTTTCCAGAGAAGAAGAAGACCAATTTCTTCTCGCAAAGAATTCAATAATGGCCTCTATTGCTGGAGCTAAATTAGAGTCAGATCTCCAGACGCTCATGGAAACGGTCATCCATACTATCTCGGATGACAACAAAGAAGATAAGGAAGAAGATGACGGAATCTCTTCCAATTCGTCTGTCAATGATATCGAACTCGATTACGATCTGTATTTGGGTTACGATTTATCAGATCTCTATTTGGATTCCCAACCAGGATGAAAAATAGGTTTTAATTTTATTAAAAAAAATAAAAGTCATGTACATAAAGTCCAGTATATCCAGTCTTTAACATGTAATCGTCGTTTTTGTAATCTTCGATTGAAGGGGAGGTGATGTAGATGGTAGGTGACTGAAGTGGAATGACCAACCACAGGCTAATGCGGTTAACAACGGATTGATTCCGGTTAGGAATGGTTATCGCGACCGACCGATCTGGAGAGAAAATGATGCTTGGACAGTGAAAGGCGGAGTAGCCGAGAGTAAGTCCTTGGATGTATTCTTTTCTCAACAAATCATCAATAGTCGCATGGTAAGCCCAATCCTGGCCATCCAGACAAAAGCGAGTGACATCACCACCAACAAAGAGGATATTAAGATAGACTGAAAGACAATTATAGACATATCTTATCAGATTTACTTTAAAATTTTGTCATTTTGTAATTATTTACCTTTATTTTAAATTTTTGTTGTTTTATAATCATTACGAAAAGATAAAGATAAGTGAGGATCTGTCTCACCCAAATCTTTTCGTTTTTCAAAAGAAAGATTCCAAATAGATAAGATGTCATTCAGGAGTCCTGTCCTGTCGGTCACTCTCTTTATTTTTCTTCAATGTAAAATTATTGACGACACGTGTATTAATCTGTATGGATAAATGATATATCGAAGAGAGATTTGTTTATCTATTAAAGTAAAATTTGAAAGTTAGAGACCAAAATGTTTTTATTGTTTTTTCTTAAAAATAAACTTAGAGTCTAATAAAGTAATTTTAAAACTTAGAGAGCATGATTGTGCTCCAAAAATTATTTTAAAAAACAAAAAAATCAAATTCTTCTTTTTTTCACTGTACTTGAAATTAATTTGTTTTGATTGTGAATTAGAAAATGCAATAGTATTATTTGTTCATAATTTTTTAAAACAAAAAGTATATTAAACACGTTTGAATGTTTTTGAGAATTAAAAAACGAAAATAAATCACCAATCAAATAGACGTTGAGAGAAAACAATTTTAGTTCTCGAAAACTAAATTGAAAATTTTCTCTATATTTTAGATATACCAAAATCAAAAAGTCATATCAAACTGGCCTTATTTTTTTTTTATTTATTGAAATTTATCAACGTGAGTCACGTTGTTTTAAGTATTTCATTATTTGTCATAAAAAAAATATTAAAAAAATTCTTGAACATCTTATCATGATTACAGCCTACAAGTAATTATATATATATAGAGACCATCAATAATGGACCCCGTCCGTACATTATTATAAATTA
>JBBPDI010076930.1:0-14959 GCA_037974545.1 Cucumis variabilis | reverse complement strand
ACACGGTTCAACACAAAGTTTAGTTTCAAATACTCTGACCATGTTTATCCAACTGTAATCAAACCAAAATTGATGTAATATTTGTAGTAGAATTTCTTGTTGCACTTCGGTGGAACTAAGTGTCGTATGAAGGAAACTTACAAAACAGAAATACGTTAATAAACTGGAGGAGTCGTGGATTTTGCTCTCTTTAAGACATTTAGAGACTCTGCTCGGATGTGCAAACAGATATCACGTGTCTTGTCGTCCTTAGGATAAAATAGTCTCTAATTTCGTCGATAGAAACTGCATTGGAACCAACCAATATATACCAACACTCTGTAGATACTTGTTTGCTTAAAAAACTAAAAGAAAACAAAATTCAATTAAAAGTAGAAGTAAATAGAATGGGAGAAAGGGGAAGCTGAGAGGGAGATAGAAGATGTTGGAATGTTTGTTGTGTTCTCAAATGATAAGTTAGATGAGTAAATATAGTGGGGTGGTGGGGGGAGGATACAACGATTGTGTAATAATGACGCCGATTTGACGGAACGAACGACTATGCACGTGTGTAGAGATGTCGACAAATTCATTTTTTCTTATCTCCTCCCTCTTGGGGCCCAAACCCATAAGTGAATGTGTGAGTATTTAAAGGGGCTTCAACAATGTGGGAATGCCTACTTTAAATAAAACAATAATATAATTTTTGCTTAAGGACAACAAACTTCGACGTCTATTGTCCACACTTATTCACTTTTTGGGATACAAATGATGGAAGTCACTCGCTAAGGCGAGAAAACTCTTCCTAGTGTGTGTTAGTCACATCCTTGCTACTTACCCTCTCGGGTAGTTGGTGACATACACTAGCCAAGTGATAAAAATAGCTCGGCTAACAGGATTAGAATTATAAGTAAAACTTCTTATCAAGCATGCATCATAAACCTAAACTACAAATAACATTAAGACAAATGAATAGTACATAAATAGATAGATTGAAAAGGGTATAAGTATGCATTGTATTAAAGAATGTAGGCCTTCAACCACTGTAGAATATGAACAACATACAATGTAAAGAAATACAAAAACGAAAAGGAAGGAAAAGGTATTACAAGTTAGGGGGAGACAAGAATGGAATCTTCTTTGCTTAGATTACAAACTTTCACTCTACAAACTGATCGGAGAAGATGTAGATGTGCTTTGCAGATGGTGGTAAGGCTAATACTTGCCAACTGTCTAGGTTTCTACCCACCTCTTCAAATGAGGGAATAGTTGTCCGTTCAGGCGTCTGGCCGGTCCATTTAGACGTCTGGACACTCTTTTTTTATGGTGATGGAGCTCCTTATATAGAACATATTTCGATGAAAAATCCATCTTTCTGACCATGTCAGCGTCGAAAGCTGTCCTTTTTGTTAAGTCACATCACTCCATCTGCCACTTTTGTCTTCTAGCAAATCTCTTCTCTCGTGGTGATTTGGTCTTTTCGTCTTATCTTTGTGCGAGTTCCTCTGTAATTTGCTAGCTTATTATTTTGTTAATAATCCTGGGTTTAGACACTAAAAATGGGGTAAAGCAAGCATCAAGCTTATGTAGAGTGTATTTCTAAATAATTATGTATTTACAACATAAACTACTCGTTTTAGCACACTTACCACACATTTTGATCCCATTATTCTAGCTAAAAGTCCATTATAACTTGTATTTCTACAAGTTATCAATATCTCATTACTCTTTCTACAGCATTCCAATCTTCTAGGCTAGGTCTACTAGTAAACCTACATAACAACCCTACAACATACGCTATATCTGGCTTAGTGTAGTCAACAACATATCTCAGATTGATTAACATTGTCGCCAATATTCTTGAATAACTTAACATTAGGATCATAGAGTGTACATGTCGGTTTGCTATCAAAGTAGCTGTATTTCTTTAAAGATCTCCATGTAATAACATTGATATATCCAAAGAAATTCCCTTTTCAGTTTTAGTGATTTTAATTCCTAGGATTACATTAGCTTCTCCTAAGTATTTGATGTCAAAATTTATACTCAGCATTGATGTTACATCATTTATGACATGCAAATTTGATCTAAAGATTAACATGTCATCGACATGTAAGCATATGATAGTGCATAACATTCTCAAACTTATAGTAAATGTATTTATCACTCTCATTTACTTTGAATCCTTTAGACATGATTAGATTTATCAAACTTTTCATGCCATTTCTTAAGAGCTTGTTTTAGACCATAGAGGGATTTATCTGCTTACAAAATTTAGATTCTTGACTATGAACTATGAAAGCTTCAGGTTGTTCTACATAGATCTCTTATTCTAAATCACCGTTTAGTAATGCAGTTTTATCATCCATCTGATGTACTAAGAGATTGTTCAGAGGAGCTATAGAAATCAACACTCTAATTGAGGTTATTCTAATAATTTTCCCTTTATCTAAAACCTTTTGCTACTAGTCTAGCTGTCACACCCTGTCTTGAGACACGACATGAAGTCAGTCAAATTCATTCGCCTCTTGAACAACCTCAACTGACACATGACTTGAAAACACGAAACAATTAATAGCGAAAGTCTTTTAAACTTGAAATACTTAAAATCGCAGTGTGACCCATTTAAAATTCTTTTTATTGAAACCAAGTGAAAAGTATACCAAACATAAAAGTATAAACTCTTGAATAACAACATCAATATTTTAAAGTAAACCAATTCCCTTTTATGATTGAAAACCAAGTTGGCCGGGTAGAAGTATGTTCAGCACGCGGAGATCCATAATCTGTACTTAAAAAGTGGAAAAACATTTTTGAAAGGGTAAGTCGAAAGACTTAGTGAGCAACGGTTTTATAAAACAGGTTTTCATAAAACATTTTAGTATAAAACTGGAGCTTGAATATATTTGTAAGTAAATAATCATAACATGAAACTTGAACATTTGCATAATTTTTCGAAGACAATCCTCCATAGTCACGAATAGTATTTACCCCTTCGTCTGAAGATGGAACAGTCGATGAGTAGCTACCCTCCTCCTTTAAGGCATAATAATATACCCTTCTTGATGACCCATAGTTAAAAATAGGTTTATCAACAGTACCATCAGAATAAAGTTAACCACATGTATACAATAGGTCTCATGAAATATTTGGACATGACACAAAAACATTTGAAAACATGAAATATATCCTTGAAAGTATTTGAAATATTTCCTTGAATCATGAAATCATAACATACCTTGAAATATCATTTCAGTATACATTTATCAACAACATGGCTTGTACAAGAACTTGAGATCATGTAAATCATTTTACTTATAAATCTTGAAATCAAGTTCAATAAATACTTTGGAAATCATGGTATTACTCACAAGCTATTGCTTGTAGAGCTTGAAAACATGTTTCATAAATAATGATTTAAAATATGGTGTTACTCACACTACTTGAATAGCCTTGGTCTTGAGAATTCCTTCCAATTCTCCTTGTCCTGAAAAAAAATCATATTTATTATTTATTTAGTCCCTTGAACATGAAGATCCTTAAAAAATTCGGAGTCCAATGGCATGGTGTAGGAGCTGGTCGCGCGCGTATGGCCTAATGGCCTTGTGAGTGCTAACCTCACAGTAGGGCGTGTATGCCACGTGCTAACCTCACAAGGGGTTGCCACACGTGTGCTTGACGTCTACCTAGTGCCCCTCGCCTGCCTAGCACGTGCGTTGGTGCTCTTCGCCCACCATGTGTCGCACTAACCTCTTACGATAGTGTCATACGCGTATCTTGAGCGCGCGCCTTGTCGCTCAGCTGTGTCTCAAAATAACCTCTAAAAAGAAAAGACATGCTCAACTCATCTACACATGCATGACTCACAGCCACTACCCAGTCACTGTTTAAACTTTCAGAAACATGAATCATCTTTGAAAAACCATAATTTAAAATACATAACTTTTTTGACTAAACTTCCTTCTACAAAGTTGCTCAAAATGAGTTAACCTTCGTACCTCAAAATTTTAGAATCAAATTCCAAGTATCAAGTCCTGTAGTTTACTTGGAATGTACCTTTCTCAAATTCATCCAAAAAATGATCTTTTGACCTTCTCTAAATCAAAATGAAAAATTCCTTGAATCTAAATCGCACAGCAACCCTCACTCATAAACTAGACTCAATTTCTGAACTTTGAAGACTAATTTGAGTTATTTTGCACAAGTAAGTTGTGCAAAATTGATTCCTAAAGCTGGCATATTTATAGAGTCTCATGCATGCGATTAAGGTGACACTTAATCCGTGATTAGACTCACCTCTTAACCTACTAATTACACCTAATCAATTCCTCCCTATCCTATTTGACCAAAAAATGCATATTGACATGGTTGTGACACTTGGACTTACTTTTGACCGAATGCCCACATCATGCCACACACATGTCCAACTCATATGCTAACCTCCATGATTTTGTCGCATGGCTTGGCCGCATAGCCCTCTTAACGCCTAGCTTGGCCATCTAGCCTTACATAATACTCCTTCCTCGTGTGACACTCCTCCTCGCCAAGCTAACCTCTCAACTTTCTTCGTGTGGCCCTTGGCCACCCAGTGCCAATCTTAAACTCCTAGTCCCTTGCCTTGCCGCCTAGATAACCTCTTTGGTGGTTATCTCACCTAGCTACACACCTAGCAAGCTTCAATGCCTAATCATTTCAACACCACACCTTGTCTCAGAGGTTCTTCATGTCCACATGCCTTCTTCTCGTCTAGGCCATTTCCAATGCCAACACTTAGCCAAATAACCTCTAAAGACAAGTTCCTTGCCTAGTGACACTTCTTTGGAGGTTCTTTTCTCCCTGGCCATCTACTTCATGTCCAAATGCCCATCCTTAGAGGTTCTCAAATCCTACTTTGCTGCCCATGACACTCACTTAGAGGTTCTCTTGGCCTTCCTTGCTGCCCATGCTAACCTCTAAAGACAAAATCACTTCTTTTGGACACTTAGCCAAAATTTTTCAACTTTTCTCTTTTTCTTAAAAAATTAAATCTAACTTTTTAAGCTTCCAACAATTTTATTCTCTTTTCTTATAAATTTCATTTTTTCTTGTCCTTGACTAATCTTAGCAAATCTAAGGGTTAAAGAAATTTCAATTTTCACACTAGTTTTGTACTTATCTATTGATCTATTAGGTTTGAGTTTCTTTCTCAAAACCCATTAATAGCCTATTGATTTGTAGCCAGAGGGTAGATTAACTAGGTTCCAAGTGCCATTTGATTCAAGAGAGTCCATTTCATCATTGATAACTTCTTGCCATAAGTAGGCATCTATCGAGGATAAGGCTTCTGTAAGATCTTTAGGATCTTCTACATTATACATTTCTAAGTTTTCTCCAAAGTCTTTTATGGTTCTCACTCTCATGCTTCTTCTAAGTTTAAGATGTACTTCCTTATCTTGGGTTTGGATCCTAATTGAAAGTAAACCACTAAAACTTGAGCCCCCAATAGTTTGACTATTTAGACCCCCTACTATTTCTGGATTTAAAAGAAAATCTATCTTCAAAGAAGTCTGCATTGTTTGATTCTATGATAATTACCTTATTCTCTAAGTCACAGAACCTATAGAATTTACTATTTTCAACATATCCTGTAAAAACACACTCATAGGCTCTCCTAGCTAGTTTTCTTCTTTTAGGATCAGGAATTCTAACATAGGCTAGCAACCTTAAGTTCTGAGATAAGACAGGTTTGATATTTTTTCTTAAGGACTTCGTAAGATGAAGTTGTCTTGTTTGATTTAGGAATCCTTTTAAGGATATAAGGATATAAGGACATAATTAATTGTCTTAATTATTTCACCTCACCAAGATGGTGCTACTCCTGAGTGAAGCAAAATTGCAACTACTAACTCAGTTAAAGTTCTATTATTCCTTTAAGCTTTTCCATTCATTTCAGGAGAATAAGGTGCCATTTTTTCATGTATTGTTCCTTTTGAGTTATAAAACTAATTAAAAGAAACTAAATCATATTCAGTTCCTCTATCACTACGAAGTCTCTTAATTCTTTTATTAAACTGATTTTCTACTTCAGTTACAAACACTTTAAACATGTGAAAATCATCACTTTTATTTTTAAGTAAATAAATAAAAGTAAAATTAGAACAATCATCTATAAAGGTTATCCTAATTATAAATTTATGCGACGTCTTAGTTATCTTAGCTTGACTACAACATGCACATTTTTCAAATTCATGCATAAATAACTTAGAAATCAGGTTTAACCTACATATGGTGCTAATTAATATTTTATTAATTACATGATAAAGCCTAGCATGCCATATAAGACAACATGTAAGAAGAAGGAAAATACCTTACATACCAAATTATTGCATACTTCTTGAGTCCAACTTCTTTGGTATCGTACTTCTTTTGTAATGCATTCTAGACTTCTTTCGCGGTGGACATGGTATTGTAGTAATCATAAAGTTCATCAGTAAGTCCATTCAGAATTAGATTCTTACATATAAAGTTTGATTCTGTCCATGCAACATGGTTTCTAATCTCTTCCTCAATTGGATTTTCGGCTAGAATCGTCGGTTCTTCTGTAGTGCAAGAAGTTATAAAGAACATCTTTTGTTTCCAACGCTTGAAATGTGCTCATTCGAAGTGGAATGGTCGGTTGAGATTAGAGATCATCATGTCGCCTGAATTATGCTGATCATTGCAGCAGAAGAAACATTTTAAAATTGTTGTTGCACTTCGGTGGAGCTAAGCATCATAGGAAGAAAACTGGATAAACAGAATTATGTTAATAAACTGGTTAAGTCATGGATCTCGCTCTCTTTAATAAGTTCGCAACTCTACTCGGATGTACAAACAGATATCACGTGCACCGTTGTCACCAAGATAAAATAGCCTCTAATTTCATCGGTAGGAACTACACTGGAACCAATTGGTATATGTCTATTGACACTTGTTTGCTCGAAAAACTAAAAGAAAATAAAATTTTGCTAAAAAAAGTAGAAATAAATAGAATGGGAGAAAGGGAAAGCCGTGAGAGGAGATGTTGGAATGTTTGTTGTGTTCTTAAATGAGAAGTGAGTTGAGTATATATAGTGGATGAGGGAGGCTATAATGGTTGGGTAATAATGACACTGAATTATGATTGTCAAAGAAAATGGTTCAATGATAAGGTTTTTATGAAAATCATAATAAAATCCAAATAATTTTTGAAAAAGGAAAATTTTTAAAAATAGTAGATTTTACAAAATATTTACAACCTATAGCAAATTCTATCACTGATAGTCATTGATATGATATAGTGATAGAAGACTATCAATGATAGAATCTAAAATTTTGCTATAGCTTGTAAATATTTTAATTTATTTTTCTATTTTTAAAAATGCCCCTTCGAAAAATTCAAAATAAATTTTTAGCAAAAATGTTATTTTATTCTATGTCACGCCCAACCGGTTGTGTACGCATGTAGAGATGTCAACTAACCCACTTTTGCCTATCTTTTCTCCACAACCAAAACTTGGGTGCTCCTTAGGGCCCAAATTTATAAGTGAATGTGTGGGTATTTAAAGGGGCTTCCACATTGCTATCTTATCAACGCAGGATTGCCTACTTTAAATAAAATAATAGTATAATTTTTGCTTTCTTAAAATTTTCATTCAACAATTTCATTATGGAGTAATCATATAATGAGTTTCAATCATAAACATAAATGGATTTGTTTATTATGTTTACTGTTACAAATGTATATGATTTAAATTGTCTGTTTTTTATTGCCTTCTTATTGTTACTATGTAGGTCAATCAATAACTATATGTGTAACATAAAAATAATTTTGACAAAATCATAATTCTCGTATTGTCAACAATATTTTCTTTTGACTCATGTAATTTTCAAATGCAATTAAAACGATCACTCATAGTTTTGCAATCAAATTGCATTTTTTATTATGCATATTTAATTATGAATAGAATTTAGTTCTTATATAGTTCTAACGGTTAGAATTTAGTCTTTATAGTTTGATAACTATAAGAAAAATGGCTTACGATGATAGTTAAAATATGTCATATTTAAAATTCTTGACAGTTTTTTTCAGTCATTGTATCGTCTGTCAAGGAAAGATTATCCACGACAGTTTGGAAAAATTGTCACAATAAGTGTTTTCATGACAAAAAATAAATGTCACATATGCAGTATTATTGACAAATAATAAATATCATTATTTTATATTTTATGACCATAACTAACTGTCATCGATTCACATATATTATAGTACTTATCTGTCATTATTTGCATATTGACGACAATTATAAAATGTCACGAGAATTCATATATTTTGACATTTTTTTACTGTCAAGAATATGCCAATCGTGACGATTATTAAATGTCAATAAAACACCAAGCATGACTATAATTGATTGTTAAAAATACTTTTGCCTCCACAATTTTTTTTTTTTTAAAATAGAATGTCATATACTCCTCTATTACTACATTTTTTTCTTGTCTTATTTGTCTTGTTGCCTTGCCATTACACAGACCAGTTTAATCACAAAGTACTATACAACACACCCATATGAAAACAAGAAGTCAATGCTTTAATATATATACGCATCATACACTTTGTAATATTTGTACAAATGTTGGTAATGAAGGAAAGAGACATACGGAATGGAAAAAAAATCGAAAGATTACCCTAATTGCACCTTTTTAACATGCAACCTTAAACTAAAAGAATTAGAGTTTAAAAAATACCTTTGAAGCTATTCGAAATCCTAAAAAATTTCACACGTACTCGAACTGGGACAACCACTAGAATTGACCTGCTAATCTCCAGACTAAGAATCGTGTTGTGGGACCCAATTTGGTGAAGAAACTAAAGGAGATATATGAAAATTGGAAGATAGAAGTTTGGTTGAGATTTTGGGGAATAATTAATTTGCAATTTCTAAATATACTTGAAAGGTCAAAAGTTTTTAACTTAAAACAAAACAACCCTATTTATAACCTAATTACACGCAAAATTGCATGTAATTAATTATCCTAATCTCAACACCTAATAATCCACTAACAATTAGTGGAACTTAGTGGGCTAGGTGTCTACATCTCATGTAGCCACATATCCCACTAAGTGTTAGTGAGATTATCCAACAAAATGTTGGATTTTTCCCTAACTTAGTCTAAGGGTAAAATGGTCATTTGACCTTTTATGTCAAAAGTCAAACTTTGACTTTTCAAGTCAAAAGTCAATATTTTTACTTTTTACCATTTTGTCCATCTTGACTAATTCCGACCTCCCGAGCATGAACCTGCATTCATTTTTCTAAAATTCAAATTACATGTGAATATAAGACCATTCAAAGTTTGACTTTTTAAAGTTAAAAAGTCAACATTTTGACTTTTTAGAACTTTGACCATTTTCATCAATTTCGAGCTTCCTAGTATGAATTCGTATTCATATTTATAGTATTTAAATCCCATTTAAACATAAAACTTTATTTCTAGTATGAAATTCGATGACTATATCACATATACTTGTCGGTTTCCCTCTCTTCTCCCAATTCGAACAATTTGACTTATTCCATCACAATGTTCTAAGTTTATTCCATATGAGCTAGCAGAGGAACCTAATGGACCTATAGATCATGAGCTCCAATGATTCAAGATTAACTGGCTAAACTCTTTTAGACCGAGTTAATCAATATTTGTTAACTAACGGGTCATTCCACTAAAATCTCGTAACTGCACTTCCCTCACTAAAGATATATTTGTGTCCATTTGATAGAATCATGATCAGTAAGTTAATCCTTCTAGGTTGTTCGTAACCTTGGCTGGATCAAAGTATCGTTTTACCCCCAAGACTACATCTTGCTCCTTAAGTCCCACTAATCCACTATTGAACAATTGGTTTAAGGTCCAACCTATAAACTTAATAATCCCTCTCAAGACAATGAGAAGATGGGGCTCCTTGTTCAAGACTTGGATTCAGTGCTTAAGTGAACAACCTATCTACTAACCCTAAAACGGGTAGGAGTGAATTCTGTCTTGCATATTATGTCCCTAGCTATCCATCCGATCTCACCATTGAAATGGAAGGCTTATTGGGCCAATGCTGATGAGCTGCCCTCACCTATGCAGATCTAAGGATAATCTCTTGTGAACAGGAGTTCATAGTTAGCTCAGGATTAAGATTAAGTTATCTAGGTCATCAATAATCGAGATAGTCAGTTTTAATCAATAAACGGTGTTATAACTTTAAAGTGACTATTTCATGGTTCAGTCTTATGTAAGCACTTTACATAGGATGCCTCACTTTTATGTCTCTACATGAACGATTCAGGATCACCTCGTTTGTACTTATTACAAAGCGGGCCACATCCATAGTTTCTCTAAATAACGTGCCTAACCATTATTCATATACTATAGCCTATTTAGGCTATATACTTGAACTTGATCTATGTTTTATGCGTCTACATAAAGTTCTAGTTTACTCAAAATTAGCCTCGAGACTTAGTTTATTGGATTTAAGATTATAATTTTTAATTTCTTAATAACGAATTTATTGAATAGAATATGATTACAAACTACAAGTTTTTTAGGACAAAAAAATTCTAACAGATAAAGGGTTTACAATGATAGAATAAACATAGATGGTACCAACAAGCTTAAAATTCAACCAAGATTTTGCTACCAACCCTTCAAAATGTCCTATAAATCAATAGTTGCTCCAATAGGACTTCACTGCTCCAATGGATTCTTGCAAAATCTAGTAAGAAAACAAAATCTCATTATAGAGTATGACTCTACATATCAATATAAGAATATAATAAGAGATAAATCAAATCTACTTCACACAATTATTAGTTCATAATATATCTCAATATACCCCTACCCCACCCACCCCTCTGTATAACTTTGAAATCATTTAAACTAATATCAATAAAAACTCATAAGAGTAACAAAAACTAACCCTAAGAAAATTTTACAAACAAATCTATTCACAAGCAAACAAAAACAGAAAATCTGTAGACCATAACTCTGAGAAAGCTCTTAATGACAAGAATTAGAAACTAGGAATTGATAATTCAGGTAATGGAAACCAATAAAAGAATCAGACAAAAATTTTATTGGGATAAGTTAGACTTATTGAATTTGTGAGATTATCATGAGTTGCAGCCAAATTTGTCTAGTCACGCAAATATGTAGCAATTCTGGGTTGGAACGTAAACATTTATTAGAAAATTAAGTTAGCATGCATAGTCAAGTAAAAGTTGAGGTTGCTTATATCCTAGACAAGGACTAACGTTTTCAAGAAAACTAAATACAACATGGAATTGCCGTGAATAACAAAATTGCAACAAGTCTTGTCACTAACCACACATCAATCACTTGCTTGGTATGTAGCTTCATCACTACAGTAGATCGATTGGATATTGGTGCAAGACCTAATAAAAACACAATAGTTTTCAAGAGTTACAAACTAGGTTTGACACTTTGCAAGAGATTAAAATGATCAATACTGAAGCTTGAGAACAAAAAAACTAAAGAGAGTAATACAATCCACTAACTAAATAAAACAAATCATGTAATACAATCCATGTAAAAGAGGTCCTAAAAAGTGTTTAAGTGACACTATCGCTTATACCCAGTGATACGAATGCCCAACGATGAAAAACTAAAAGTTTGAAAATAGATTATCATCAAGAAAGTTTTTCTATTTTCAATGGCAAATACTCATTTTCAGACCTCATTTTCCATACAATAATACGATTGTCAGTAGTAGTTACCTTTAGAAAGTTGTGGTTCTTGAAGCGCCCAAGGGTGAATTAAATACCATGTAGCTCAAATCAAAGTTAAACTTTCTTTAAAAAATTAGGAGACAACATCACATAACTGACGTTCAGTAGGTACCTCAACGACAAGATACTAAATAAAGGGGCTAAGTAGAATTGTGACAAACTACAAATCATTTATCTTTAAACCTTTAAAAACATACAAAATTAACTAATTGGGTATCAATTTCACTGCTGGCATAAAAAAGATAGAATCACAATTTAATAACAACATGATTCATAAACCACAACTCTAATATATTAGCCAAACAAAGTGAAAAATTCACATTACCTGAAAGTAAACATGTACCTTGAAGTATAATAAAAAAATAGAAAAGTTAGAATGGACTTCAAGTGTCATTTTGACAATGAAAAGCACATGGAATTTAAAATCTTAAACATGCTTTTAAGTGAGAATTTATATAGTTCGTTGGTGTACAAAAGAGTGAACTAAAATTTAAATAAAGTATAGACTTTGCTTGATGTAGTGCTCCTAAACTCAGCTTCTAAAGTCTTTCAATATTCTAGCAGGGTATTTGTGTTGCCAGTGATCCTCGTGATGGCACTTGAAAAGTAAAAAATCAATATCACTACATTTAAGAACACTTACCCCAAATGTTGTTAGACTAATAAAATTCAACAATGTGATAATTGTGAACATATGCATTAGAAAAAATTAATTGTAGTTAACATGCTCTACCTTTGATACTCATGGGAGATTTGAAATGACGACATGATATACTACTACAAAAATAGACTCTCTTGACGTTTTTAAATTGTCAATAATTACTATTCTTGACGGCTTAAAACTCTCATTGAAGCCAGTGTCAAGAAATTCGAAGTTCTTGACGGTTGATAAAAACGTCTATAATAGTGACCTTTGACGTTTTATAAATGTCAAGTATGCAAATTTTTATGAAAATTAAAAACCATTAAGATTATGAGTATTCATGACTGTTTAAAACCCTCAAGAGTGAGTGTTCATGAGATTTAAAAACCATCAAGAGTATGAGTATTTATGACATTTAAAAATCGTTAAGAAAGCACTTGTTTATGACATTTTAAAACGGTCAAGAGTGTATTTTTTATGATATTTAAAACCATCAAGCATGTTTCGAATTTCTTCTAAAAAACTTTAATTCAATTATATTTTTGTTCCTGTATTGTTCTCCTATACTCGTAACAGTTTTTAAATGATTCAGAATAAGAAAGACTAATGCCTGTATATTAGAATAAATTACAAACAAATTGCAAACTTTTATATTGTGAGTTGATTCTATCATTACACATAATTTTCATCAAATAATTCTATTTTAACACAAAACCAGTACACATAAATAATAAATTTCATATATAACAATAGCATAGATAAAGTTTTTACAAAGAAATTAAGTACATGAAATCTATCAAATTTTTCTATAGGGACAAATATAAACAAAAATAGAAACTAAACCTTAGTAGTATATTTTTACAAAAAAAACTAAATACAACAAGGTATTGTCGTGACTAACATAATTACAACAAGTTTTGTCACTAACCACACATCAATCACTTGCTTGGTAGCTTCATCACTACAGTAGATCAATCGGATATTAGTGCAAGACCTAATAAAAACACAACAGTTTTCAAGAGTTTTTTTGAGTTTGATATCAAACCAAGGCAAAAAATATAACCTTTCTAGATGCAAGAACTTTAAATACAACACATAATATTTTTAAAAAGATCTAAAGGTAATTCACATCATAAAGTAACCTATAGTTTAGTTGAAAAGAGAATTTTACCTAGAGATTAGGTACGTGGCACATCTCCAAAGGAATTTTCCTATCTTATTTGCATCGTCTTAACCTATTAGCTTATAGTCATGCAAGTTTCTTTTTATGCTTTCTTGACATGTTAGATAAACAAATGACACTCAAGAGCACACAAGAGATCAAATTTCACAAATGAGAATGTGTGAGAGATTAATTTCAAGATAGAAGTATTAGAAGCAAGCTATCAAAAGTTCTCATGATAGTTACCAAGACTTCCCAACTATAGAAATACTTCATAGCTAATGTCATGAAACATTGTTCAACAATATTACCTTGAACCCTAATCACCAAGTGATGAGTTCATCCTACAAAGAATACAAAACAAGATACAATCCTATTCAGAAAATAGAAGAAGCAACAACGAATACATTTCTAATTAGTCACAAATCTCGTCTCGTGAATATTTAAACCTATATGAAACTAAGTTCAAACATCAATTAGAAAACTTATGTTAATTAAATAAAATCTCCCACAAAAGAAACTGTTGAGCATTATTATACATAAGAGACAAAATGGACATTATTACACAATTAATTTTAAAAACACATGTGAGAGACAAAATATGATTTTATGTCAAATAAATCGTCTATCTTAAAATTTTTCATAAATATTTCAAAATCTATTGCACACAATAATAATTAATAACTTATCAAACGTGTTTTTAATTCAAGAGACATCTTAAACATAAAATTAAAAGCTCACACATCTATTAAATATGAAACTTTTTGAAGCTCGTAGCATCTTTGTAACAAGGCTTCAGTTCTGCACTTTTCTGTCAGGTTAAACAAGACCTTCAACAGATAAAAAATACAGAAAATAACATTTAAAAAGAAAATGGGTCGAAAACATTGAAGGGAAAATGAGTAGATAATTGTTTAATTTGAGGAGCCTAACCATAGAACCGAAAAGATATGTCGTCAAAATGTAAAAACCATATGGATCACAATCTACCAAACAAAATGCAGGCAATGCCAAAACATCAACAAGAAACCACAAGAACCTGATCAATACACGTGTGTATATTTCAATAACTCACATCATCAATTAAGAAATGAGATAATTAGCATGTTTGTGACCATAATTTCTTTACCTTCTAGTGGGGACATCTGGATATCCACGTCCCTATAAAAAATGTTAGCATTTAAATATGAGAAATTTCAAGTTTGTAGGACTTGAGGCATGCTCACCGTGATAACAATGCATCAGTTTCGCTGCAAAACCAGTCATTTGCTAAAAGTTGAAAAACTGTACACTTAAAAAATGAAACACCAGATACTTTAAATGATCAAAGTGAAACCAACTTTGATCACTGTAGCCTTGAACTGTTTCTTTCTCTAAAATGAGTAT
>JBBPDI010076925.1:0-14959 GCA_037974545.1 Cucumis variabilis | reverse complement strand
CTAAAGATAAATTAGTAATCCATCATCTCTTAAATTAAACTTTTATAAAGAAAAATGTTTATGTTTAAAAATGTTAACGTGTCTCAGCTCAAAAGTTATTTACCTTAATTATTGTAAAAAATATAATATATTTATTGGATGAAAATTATGATATATTTAATGGACAAAAATCAATTATTTGTTTTTCAAGAGCTTGTTAATTATTGATTGTTGACTTTTAAGTTTTTTTAATACAATCTTTTGGGTGAAGAATTCAAACCCTCGGCATGTCCTATGTCATGTTTACAATTGACTCTTTTTTTTCTTTTTCCTTTTCTTTTTTTTAAGTCTTTAAGACTATATGGGTTATAAATTTTTCATTCAAGATGGTCATTTTATGAACACTATAGAATATGTTGTAGGAATAATGGTGCCTAATTAGTATTATTCAATGCGTGAATAAAAGAAACAAACATGAAAAGAATTAGTCTAAGATGTGCATTCCAAATATTTTGATTTTCTTTATTATGAACACGTATAATAAAGACTATAATTATCAATATTATCATAGAAATCAAATACAAATTCAAAATAAAAGAATAAAATACTCATTGAAAAGAGATTATTTGAAACACGATCATAGATTATTTGTCATGCCACTCGGTATAGGAGATCATTATAATATAATTGATTCAAACTAAAGAAAATCACTCTCGATATCCAACACTCTAACTCCATCTATTTTCAAAAAGACTCGGACACATTGACATCATTGTTCTCATAGTTGCATTCTTAGGAAAAAAAATTAAAACAATAAAATTTAAAGAATAAGTTTGAGTTTATTTAGTATTGTTGGAAATGGCCCATAAGCAAAGAACAAGATCCATAAGCAAAGGACAATGCTTCGGTCCTACGTTGAAGAATTTAGTAATGTAGGGTATAGATACCAAGACATGCTAATTGTCACACTAAAATGTGTTGGTGATGATAACATAACTATATCATTACACGTGTGTCCATTGTTGTTTATTTGGTCAGATGAGCATGTTGAGTTTCATTTCCTATTTGTTTTGTATTTATTATTTTCTTACCGTTTTTCACCCGTTGAAAAACTCTAGCTGAACGTTTCTCTTTCTCTTGGTTCTATTCCTTATTTCGATGAGTGTACGTTTGAATAATTGTCACGTCACAACAATTCCTTTCGACATCCATTACAACAAGCACGACTACAATTACAAATAAGTTAAACTAATTTTTAACCAATAAAATTTGAGTTTCATAGCATTTAGGTTTCTCTCCTTAATTTTTGAAATGTAAGTTTAGTAGCATTTTGATCTCTACCGTCGATGTTTTTTCTTACAAGCAACCAAATAGTGACGAGACATTTTTATATTATTTTATTAAAAAACAAAAGAAAATGGGAAGGAGAGGAAAAAACATAGAAGAATAAAATAGAGAGAAAAAGGAGTTTATGACTGCAGTTGCCATGATATGAAAGTGAGAAAGAATACCATGTCAAGTATTGTGGCAGAAAAGTGAAAACAAATATCAAAATATTATCAAATTCAATCTTTAGGTTTAAATGTTAAGTTTGAAAATTCACAACTTTAAAAATACTACCAAATTCTACCATTGATAGACAAAAAAGAAATTTTATTCTATTTTGAAAAGTATACAAGTATTCAGTCAACTATTGTACTATTCATTGGTGGATTTGTATTTGAAAGTCCAACCTTCTACCTAAAATTAAAATCTTTCTCGGGAAGACATTTAACAACATTCTCCCTACAAAGCTTATTTTTTGGAAAAGACAAATTGGTGCGGATAAGAGATGCATATGTTGCTCCTTGGAGCGTGAATCTTGTTGAAGAAAAGTATGAGAATGTCGAACATAAAATAAATTGTTGTGTTGTGAGGAACCACTGACCTGAAAGCAATTATGGCTAACAGAGGTCTCAATCATGTTGACAGTTGCTTCCCAAGGTTAACACAACTCCCCTACTCAACATGCACTCGTCAGAATAAAGAATAGAAACAAACAAAAATTGCTCAGAACAAAATTTGAAGCTTGTGAAAAATGGAGTTCGATAGAAAATGGAGGTGATGATTTGGAATAAAGAATTTTAATTTTGTTGTGTTGTTGAAATGTCCGTAAGGCTTTGTATTTATAGCGATAGTCTCCCAACTGATAAGCTTAAAAAGAAGGGAATCCAACGGTCCACATGCAGTCCAAAAACGGAGATGTGGTTGAGCTGAAGAATCAACCAAAGTTGACGCTTGAAGAATGTCAAAACTGTCGCTCAAGTGGCTGACGAGCAGAGTGGGCTGAAATTGACGCTGAAATCAGCTTTACCCCATAGTCATTTCCTGTAATCCTCCACAAATGATTGTAGTAGAAAAGTTATCGGGTAGATAAATAAGAATGAGATTTTGATAATTATGTTATAAGCTAAGATAGGAGATTAAGCTCAAACATCAATATCTAAAGATTTGAATTGATGCGTAGTGAAGCAAAACAACAACCTTTTTAAAGAGAGTGAATTACATCTTGAACTTTCAATAACAGTGGTTGAGACCCTCACAACACACTTTAATTTTTGTTTTTTTCCTGCAATATAGATTCGTGTTTATTATAGCCATGCACATGAACCTCAGGCCACTATGAAAGCTGTAGAAAGAGACCTTTAAACTCTTTCATAGAAGGTGACCCTACCTTTACTATCACATTATATGTTTCATCAAGTTTGTAAAAAAAAACCACTAAAACGGAGCTATGAAGACTCGTCATCATCCATACAAATTATGAACCACTCAAAGATTTTAGTATCATCCATCGAGTCCATTTAAGGACTATCCATGGGCTATGGACCATCCAGTCTATCGCAACAAACCACCCAATAAGAAAGGCTATGGACCATCAAGTCTATCACAATAGACCACCCAATATCAAGTTCTATGGGTCACTGAAGGGCTTTAGGTCCATGTTCACTGAGGAATCTAGAACCACTTTTCTAGTTAGTCCTCTGGTTAAAGGATCAGCCAGGTTCCTTCCTTTAGCAGTTGTTTCACAGCTCCACGTCTAAGACTTATATGTCTTCTTTTGTCATTATAAATATTGTTCTTGGCAATACCTATGGCAGCCTATGAATCACAGTGTATAGACACAAGTATAGATGTTCCCCACAATGATATAATCTCCTAGTAGATTTTTAATCCATCAGCTTCTTGCTCTGCCAATTCTAATGGAATAAACACAGATTCCATAGTGGATCTAGTTATGCAAGTATGTTTTGCATACTTTCAAGATATTGCTCCACCTCCGAGCAAAAATACATAGCCACTAGTAAAGTTAATCTTATCTTATTTGTAACCTAATTTGCATCACAATATCCTTCTAGTACAATAGAAAATTTGTTAAAGTGTAAAAAATAATATTTTGTCCCTTTAAGATATCTCAATAGATGACGTAAAACATCCAAGTGGTATCTATCAAGCTTATGTGTACATCTACTTAATCTACTAATAACATATGCAATATCAGGTTTAGTGTAATTCATTAAATATATAACACAAGCTACGATCTTTTCATATCCAGGTTGAGACACATTATCTCCCTTATTCTTCTTAAGATGTTTACTAGCATCATAGAGAGTTTTCACTAGAGAAACATTGAAGAAATCAAATTTTTTTAGTATTTTCTCAACCTAATGAGATTGACACAAGGACAAACCATTTTCAATTTTTCTTATTTTAACACCAAGAATTATGTCTGCTTCTCTTAAGTCTTTCATTTCAAAATGTGATGACAGGAACAACTTGGTATTATTTAATAATTCCATGTTCGTTTCAAAGATCAACATGTTATCAACATACAAACATATTATTACACAATCAGCTCCAAACAACTTTGAATAAACACATGTATCTGAAGAATTTACCTTAAATCCATTGTTTATCAAAGTATTATTAATTTTTTCATACCATTGTTTAGGAGACTATTTAAGACCATAGATGGATTTTTTAAGTTTATATACTTTATTTTCTTGACCATAAATTTTGAACCATTTTGGTTGTGTCATATAAATATATTATTCATGATCACCATTTAGAAAAGCAGTTTTACGTCCATTTGGTGAATAAGAAAACTATGTGTGGTTGTTAGTGCAATCAAGGCCCTAATTGTAGTTATCTTGGTTACAGGAAAATACATGTCAAAGTAGTCAATACCTTAATTTTTAGTATACCCTACCACTACTAGTCTAACTAAATCTTTCTATTGATCCATTTGGTTTTGTTTTTCTTTTGAAGATCCACTTACACTTAATTGGTTTACTTCCTTTGGGAAGGTTTTCTAATTCCCATGTTTGATTCATGCATGGTTAGAGAATCTAGTTCACTCTTAATAGCTTCCTTCCACACACTCAACTCTACAGAGTTTAAGGCTTCTTTGTAAGTTTTAGGATCCTTGTTTATTAGATACAAACTCGTAAAATTACAAACGATTTTATCGCGTCTTTCCACTACAAATGGTTCTTAAAAAATTCGGTCCAAAACTTTTCTTTGTTCTTTATCCTTTACTTCTTCAAGGTTCTAATTTAAATATTACATTAGAAGTGTTAACAGCTTCAGATTAAGATGTTTTACTAACAGTTGAGGGATTTTCAAAATCATACATACTGCTAGACAAGCAAGGAACATACAAAGATTTAATTTCCTTTTTTAAAGGAAAAACATGCTCAAAGAACTCTACATCCCTAGATTCACTTATGGTTGTCATTTAAACACATAAGCCAATATGCAACACTATTTTGAGCATAAACAATAAATATACAGTTAAAGATTTTAAACCCTACCACAAGAAATGATGCCTTAGCCAAGCAGCCCTAGACCCTCAAGTAAGAAAGATTCTGCATATCCTTTAATTTCCACAGTTCATAAAGAGTTTTATCTAGTTTTCTATGAAAAAACTTGTTAAGAACAAAACATGCAGACAACACGGCTTCCCCCCACATATTACCATATAATTCAAAGCTCAACAACTTAGCATCCATCATTTTCTTAAGGGATCTATCTTTCCACTCTGCTATATCATTTTGTGGTGGTGAATAAGGGACAATAAATTCATGAACAATACCATTTGATTCACAAAATTTTTTAAGAGATTTATCACTATATTCACCACCTCTATCTGATCTTAACCTTTTTTTTTATTATTATTTTACCTAACTGATTTTCAGTTTTTGTCTAATTCAAAAACATGCTAAAAGCTTCATCTTTTGTTTTTATAAGATAAATATTAATAAATCTTGAAAAATCATCAACAAAAGATACATAATAATTTTTTCCACCTTTATTTGTAGTGTTTTTGAAATCAGTTAGATCTGAATGAATTAATTCTAACAATTCAATTCTTCTAGTCACAACTGGTACAAAAGGTTTCTTAGAATATTTATTTTCTACACAAACAGGGCATTTACTAGTTTCATATGATTCAGATGCATTGATTAGTCTTAAATCCTTAAGCTTCTTAATTGATGCAAAATTTACATGACCTAATCTACCATGCCGTATATCAACAAATTCAACTATGTAAGCGAAACTAGAAGCATTTGCATTCATCAAAACAGTATTGAGTATAAATAGACCATTAGACAAATACCCCTTACCGACAAATTCTCTATTTTTGGTGAAGACAACCACTCACCTTCCAGTATAATCTTAAGACCAGCTAGATTCAAGAGACTTCCAAACACCATGTTTCTAGGTAGGGAAGGGACATACAAAACATTACTAAAAAATAATGTTTTTTTAGAAGTTAATTTCAAAATAACCTTCCCTTTCCCAAGTACTTTTGCAATAGATGAGTTTTCCATGAATATGAATTCTCCATCTGTAGTGTCCTTGTAGTCATCGAGAAGTTCTCGATTGGTGTAGAAGTATCTTGAAGTTCTAGTATAGAGAATCCAATCAGTTTTATTTTTAGTTAGATTGGCTTGTGGTGCAGGTCTTTGATTTGGTTTTACTTTTCCTTTGATGGCATTGATAAGATTTATGTTCCTCTTTTCCATAAACATAGCATATCAACTTTTTCTTCTCAATTTTTCCTTTAGATGACTTGAATTGTCCCTTCTTTTGTGAGGTTTTCCCATTTTTCCTTTTAACCTGCTTGGATTCGTCTCTGTTAACAGTAAAATATTCAACGAGGTTGGCATTAACAGAATTTAGATTCGTAGAAGCGAGCTTATCTTTCAATCTATTAACTTTTTCTATGCTCATATGGTTGATCAACTCCTGAAGTTTCAAGTCCTTCTTTTTGTGCTTCAAGGGATTTCAGTAGTCATTCCATGACAGAGGAAATTTTTTGAGCAATTTCCTCAAAAGGCTAGTCATCTGAAACTGCAGCCACTTTTCACACATCTTCATTCCTTTATATAAAACATTTGCCACCAAGTTTTCATATTTGTGAATTTGTTCCTCAATAGGCTAGTCATCTGAAACTACAACCACTTTTCAACAACGTACTTTTTCTATCCTACATCATCTCCACCATATCGAGATTCCAAAATGCTCTAGATCTTTTTGGCAGATTTTTTAGCAATGAACAGATCAAACATTGAATCTCTCATGTGGTTCAACAGATGCCCGTGAACTATCTTGTTGTCCTTTGTGTATTTCTTAGGATCGGTTGTGGATACTTGCTTCACTTGGTTGACGACAATGGTAGGAGGACCCATGGATGATTTTAGATCAAAAGTAGGTGCTAAAATGGTTACTAGAGGATCAAACGGTGGATTGATGGTAAGAACATAGTCGACTTCCAGCTACTTGAAGAAGATCAATAATTTTTTGGACTATTGACGACAATTTGTTTCATCAAACAGTTCGAGTTTAGACAGATCTGGTAGAACTTTGTTGGAGGTCTTGATCGATATTGTGCTAATTGCTTTCAAATTATTGAAGAAAAGTATGAGAATGTCAAACTCAAAATAAATTGTTGTGCTGTGACGAACCACTACCTTGAAAGCAATTACAACCGACCGAGGTGCCAATCGTGTTTTGTTCTGTTGTTCAAATGCTCGTGAGACTTTGTATTTATAGTGATAATCCCCTAATTGATAAGCTTAATAGAAGGGAGCCTAATGACCTACATGTAGCCCAAAAACGAAGATGTGGTTGAGTTAAAGAATAAGCTGAGGAATGAAAAATCTTTCTTTTGTTACATGAATCCAATTTTCATTTCATCTGGGAAAAGCTGTCTTTTTCTCAACAATGTCTTTATCGGTCAAGTGGCTGACAAGAAGAGTGAGCCGAAATTGACACTGGAATTAGCTTTGACCCACAATCATTTCCTATAAATCCTGTTATTTAAAATATCGTGAACAATCAGATGGACGTTGGAACATTGGATGCCAAAGGTGATGGGTCATGGTGTACGTTCAGTGACATTTGTCAATTTGTAAAAGGCTTCCTTAGGTATTTTCATGGTTCCTTCCTGATCTGGACGTTGATCCTTCACCTCTTAAAGATGAACATGGATACAGATAGGATTCCGAAGAAAGATGGATTCAAGATTGAGATAGTTGCAAGGGAGAAATTTCGATGAGATTCAGTTGGCCAAGGTTGCTTCAACTCTGGTCATGTAATGATTGAAGCTACTAAAGCTTATGGGGTTCTTAAAGGGATTGAATTGGAGAACAAAAAAGGGTTAGATGTTGTTTGGTTGGAGATGGGTGCTAAAACCATTGTCGCCAAAGTCCTTAAATTTAATTTACTCTCACTACCAGTATAGAGTCATTGATGCCAAAGTTGTTGAACTAATTTGCTAAAGAAGAGTGTAATATGATGACTTATAAGTATTTTGGCTCATGCTTTGTCTTTGGACCTGTGATTTCGATTGAATTATCCCTTTGATATCCACATATAAGGAATTCGTTGCTTTTCAATTAGTTACTTAATGAATTTTTTCCTTTCTAAAAGAGAAGTATTGTACTATCCATAAGTTGTCATTGTAATCAATTTATAACTATACATGTTTTGGAAAAAAACTATTATATGACCAATTATTTAAAATTATGTATATAAAAATGATGAGTTTAAGTTTCTATTTTTTTTTTCTTTTTTTCTTTTTGTTTAACAAGTTTAGATAAGTGTTTTTAATTTTTTTGTTCACTAATTAGGGTTCATCTAGTTTTTCATTATTTTTATAAAATTTATACTATTAAAATTGTAACTTTGTTAGTATTGATAAAGATTTGGACCTCCAACTTTGAAAGAACATGTCAATTATTTATGTTAAAATGAAAGAGAAAAGTATGTATGTGTGTGTAGACACACACACACACACACACACACACACACACACACACATATATATATATATATATATAAAAGTACATGCATATGTACAACCTCGCACATATGGCACCCCCCCTCCCCCACCTTTGTTGCCTAGCTATGCGTTTGGCCATCTCACATGTCACACCAATGCCCAAAAATAACCTTTTTTGCTTCCCTTGCACGATCAACAAAACCTTCCATCCTGATGCTTGGCCAATCTCAACAACAACTCAGAACACTAAAATTTTTCATAAAACTACTATCAACTTTAAATGTTCATAACTTTTAAACCAAAAGTCAAAATATAGAACTTTATTCTTCAAGCTTTCTTAGAAATGAGTTAATTATCTTACCTCAAAATCTTAGCTTCAAATTCGATGAATTGAGTTCTGTAGCTTCCTAAAACTCAACCTTGTTCAGAATTTGACCTTCAAGTGTTCTTGATCTTCAAACTTAACATTCCCTAAATCTTTTTCATATTGCATCCTCATATTGGAAAATAGACTCACGAATGAAGCTTCTCCAACATGAATCACTCAATTTTCATGAGATAATTGAGAGAACTTTGATTCTGAAGTGAGCCTATTTATAGAGTTTTATGAAAAGTGGACTTTGTCACCTCCTGCTTGCATGGAACCACCCTTTGCAAGCTTAGGACACCTGAAAACCACTTCACCGCCTACCCAAAATGCCTAGAAGTAACCTTCATCGCATAGCAATCAAACTTCTTGCAGAAGCCTCATCGCCAAGCCTTTGCTCGTAAAACTCTTCACCTATAACCTCTTTGGCCGCAAGTCATCTCCTCGCCAAGATCACACATAATAAATCTTGTCGCATACTAGCCTACAGCGCCTAGATAACCTCTTTGGAGGTTATCTCGCCTAGCCTTATCGCCCAAAGCCAAGCAACTTCCACGCCCAACCTTGTCTCTTAGAGGTTCTTCATGCCACATCTTCTTCTCGCCTAGGCCTTCACCAAAACGCCTAATCCTTTACAAAATAACCTCTCAACACTTAGTTAATTTTCAATCATCAAATCTTCTTCTTTCTTTTTTGGCCACCAACTACACCTTCCATACTTAGCTAAATTTCCTTTCTTCCCACTTAACTTCTCATAGTACTTGACACTTAAAATTCTCAGGGAGTTTCAAGAACTAGGGTTTACATCTCAATCATTCTATAAGAAAATTAAAGAGTTATAACTATCAATTCTTCGTAATCCAAGACTAGCATCTCATATTATTCCTCAACCTTAGTTACACCATTAATCATTTTCTTTAGAACTACTCCATAACGTTCTATTGCTTGGTCCTTCATAAGGTTCCAACCAAGTTGGCATCCCTTAAGAAGCTAGTAAGATACATTCACCAAGAAAGAGGAAATTTGACTTTAGCGACAGGACAGAAGGCAAAGCATTAGCCTTTAATATATGTGTTTGTATATATATGAGTGAAAAAAAGTAAATATTTTATATTCAATGTTCACACTTTTTATACTTAGTGAAAACAACTCAGTGCAAATGTATGACAACTAACATTTCAATATTAATTATAAATGTACTAAATGGAAAAGAAAAGAGAGAGAGAGAGAAAAGATTAAAAACCACTGTAAACATATCCTTAAAAATACCAATTAAATAACTTGTAAAAATAAATTTATTGTTTATGAATTTAATAATGGTAATAAAGGTCAACAATGGTGACTTGTGAAATGGTAACATTGATGATATGTATCTCGAATTTAGCAAAACCTTAAGGGAATGTTTGGCCATGGATTGGAGTGGGTTATTATAGTCCACTCCATGTTTGACCCAAGGATTGAGGAATTAAGGTTATTACTATTCCTTACCCCTCCCTAACTCCATGCTACACTATTCCCTAATCTTTCCAACTCCACGCGACGTTTCCCTACTCCTCCCAACTCCATGTCGGTTCTTCTAAATCTTCTCTCCCTTGCTGAAGGATCCCTTCTCCTCTCAACTCCACAACAATCCTTTTCCATCTTCTCTCCCTCATCGAAGAATCTCTCCTCCTCCCAACTCCACGCGACACTGTTCCCTACTCCTCCCAACTCCACGCTGGTTTTTCTTCATCTTCTCTCCCTCATCAAAGAATTCCTCCCCCTCCCAACTCAACATCGGTCCTTCTCCATCTTCTCTCTCTCGCCGGTCTTTTCCTTCTCTAAAGCCCTCCATCTCCCTCTCCTACTCCCTTGTTCGTTTTGCTTCGTTGAATCCTTCTAGAAGTTTGTTCTTAAGAAGGGTGTAGTTTAGCAAGTCCATCGGGATGAAAAATAGAAGGAAAAGGTTTTAAAACTGGGGCAATAAATCCTTCGATTACATGACAAGGTGATTTGATTTTGCTTGTTTTATGCAGTTGTCGTTCTCATGTTTGCAATGTTGAGGGCATGTGCCAATTTTATAGGAGACTATACAAAACTATGGGACTTGAAAATGCAAAATTTTGTAGACATTTAATTTCTGGCTTGGTGGTCTGAACAAAGAGAGATTGAGATTCTGCCCCACTTTTGTTAGTGGTTTTACTAAATTTTGGAATATAGATATCAATGTGTTGCAATTTGTAATAGACATATTAGTAGTTAGTAAGCTTAAATTATTTATTATATTCTCTCACTTCCTTGTTTTGCCTTTTATTTTTTTTCCCATGTATTTTTTTTCATTTAATTTTATTTACATTGTTTGAAATATTTTCGATTAAGACAAATAAAAAAATCTAGAATTATTTATTGGATTTAAATCATGAAATTAATGTCAAATAGATGTATGAGGTTTTGTTCGAGTCCAACAAACAATATGGTTTAAACCGAATTTAATTGTGGACAACCTTACTATTTCCTTGTTGAAATAGTGGGACAGTGACCTAAAACATATTGGTGATTCAAATGTTTATTCTGGATTGTATCATAGTAACTTTCATCTAAAATTTTAAAAGATTTCTAGTCCAACAATAGTTTGAAAAGTTTGTGTGAGTTGAAGTAATATTGCCATTTTTAAAAAGTAAAGAGGTATTTTTGAAACAAATAAGAATCGGCTTTCTTATACAAAATTAACGAGGTTTAATAAAGTCAATTGAAGAAAAATGTGTATTTCATGTATAGTATATGTTGTTTTCTTAAATAATTCTCCATTTCATTAATAATTTACTAGAGGTACAAGTCTAACTATATTAAAAAATAATACACTTAAAGAAAGAATAGGCAAATTAATTATAAGAATAATATTCTGAATAATATCTCCAAAAACACTCTAATTACGACAATACCCTCCCTTAAACTCAAGGTGGTAGAGTAGAGACCACTTTGAGTTTGTGAGGTAATTCACTAAGTGAAACGAGGATAATGGAGAGCTTTGGTGAAAAACAAAAATGGATATGAGCATAATGAAAGCAGAGCAAAGCAAAACTGAAGTAGTGCAGAATTAGAGCAGGACGAAAACGAGATATGAACTGAGTAGGAGCATTTCGTTAGATCGGAATGGAATAGAGCTGAACAGAACTAGAGCAAGCAAAACTGAACAAGAGCAGGACAAATCTGAGTTTTGCGAACGTGGATTTGAGACCGATAAAAGGATATGGGTTTCACGAATTTGGAACGACAGGAGGCAGACAAATGAATCTGGAACAATGACGTCGTTCGTCGGTGGTGGGTGGATTTGGAACGATGGCGTTGATCATCGGTGGGCGGCGGTGTTTGTGGTGGGAAGGAGCGGTGGCGATAGTGAATTTATAAATCTGAGGGACGAGATGGCGACTAGGAAGGTTGGATATGGACAATGAGTATACAATAGAAAAAACCTCATGGGGATGGTTTTTCCTCCGTTAATGAATGATCAACGGAGGCAAAGATTGAAGGGGATGTGGCAGCTAGAATTCAATGAAAAACTAAAGCTAATTCACCTAAAAGCTTAAGCTGGTAGTTGAAAGAAAATTTAATTATATATCACCAACACCTTTTCTCACTTGTGGGCTTGAAATATTTGAAAGGCCCAACAAGTGGAAATCAATGTTAATTGGGGAGGAAAAGACAATGCAAGGGCTTGAACATAGGACCGCCCTGGATCACCTGAATAATAGAGCTCTGGTACCTGTTGTTTTTTTGAATAATTCTCTATTTCATTAATAATTTACTAGAGGTACAAGTTTAATTATACTAAATAAACAATACACTTAAGGAAATAATATATAAATTAATTATAAGAATAATATCTGTAGAAACACTCTAATTACGACAATAGTATATATGTGCTGAATAGGAAATTTTAAGACCAATCACAAATTGCCACATCATTTACTAAATTAATGATGGAAAATACAAATAATTAAATCTCGGACTAATTAAAAAAATTGACATGTGTCCCAAATTAAAATTGAAAACATAAATTGGACAATTCTAATGATGTCACATGTTTTCATTATGACAGTTGGATAAAGTTATTTATTTTGGTCGAATTAAATATTATTTACCTGGGCTAAGTTCAATTGAGCTAAAAACAAGCTTAATTTAGCCCAAAGACTAGTTATGACTCAAATCCATGTGGTTAAGACCATGGGTCTGGTCCATAGAACAACCAGGCTTAAACCTATAAAGCCCAACAGAGAACTCTAATAATAGAGAAGTTCTCCTGGTGAAAATTTTTTGACTCCAGGAGGTCTAAAGAGAATTCTCTCAAAAGCTAAAAGAATTCTTCCAAGAGCTAGAAGACTCCCTAACTTCTGAAGTCGACCACCCTCGAAAATTGAAGCTCCTTTGAAGACACAAGCTTTCTTCTAAGACTTAAACTTCAAGAACATCACGTGTTTCGCTTTCTCAAATCAAGCATAGACGTTCAACCAACTGCAAAAACATCATGTGCTTCACTTCCTCAAATCAAGCATAAGCATTCAACAAACTTTAAGAACATCACGTGCTCCACTTCCTCTAAATCAAGCGTAGACGTTTAACCAAGAGAGAATCAGAGGATCAAATTCTAAAGATTGAACCACATCGCATCATATCAACACAAGCAAACATCAACTTAAGTTCAACTCCATGAATTAAATTTCTCTGAAAATCTTGTGCGAATAATATGTAAACAAAAAAAGAGTAGTGAAAAACATTGATTATAATAGTCTCCACCTTAAACACTTATAAGAATCTTCACCTCAAATACAACTTATAATAACACATACTATAATAGTCTGCATCCCAAATATAGACTATAATATTATAATATTATTTAAAAGAGTTCAAAAGAATTTTATTATTGCCAACATGAGCATATGTTAAGATTTGTACGTGTTGTTTTCAATGGCTTATTCTGTGCGAATCATTTAGATTGTTTTCCTTAGAACATCTTTTTATGTGTGTTGTTAACCTTTTAGATTTGTTTATTTGGTTAGTATAAGGGTGTAATCGGGTTGGGTTGGGAGACATTCTCAACCCAACCCAGATTTTCAAGTTATTTGGGTTGGTAACCCGAATAACCTGAATTTAGTTTCAAACTCAACCCATATTTTATGGGTTGGGTTGTCGGGTTGTATTATTATTTTTTTTCGTTTCTACTTTCTAACTAGTGTAAAGTTCAAAAGAGTGAGAAGAGAGTGAAGGGATGCAGAGTGAATGATACTTCGTTCATGAAGGCGAAGGAGAAGAGGACGGCCTAATGTCTTAAGTTTTTATTTTATTAAATAATATATATATATATATATATTATGTTATATTAACTTTGGGTTAGGTTGGGTTCAATCGAATTTTTCAACCCTTTATCTCGAGACCCAATCCAACTAAAAAAAATCCAGTTTTTTAACCCAAAACAACCCACATTTTAACCATAATCTAACTCAACCCATATAATATGGGTTGGGTAGTCCGTGTTATCGAGTTTAACTCATATTCTTACACCCCTACTCTTAATGTGTTGTGTGTGTGTGTTTTTTTGGGTTGTGCCTTGACTTCGAGTTAGATGTCCCTCTCTCTTTTAGCAATTCAACACATTTGCAAAAAAGAAAAAAAAAAAACATGTTGACATAACCTCTCCTAAAAAATTATTCTTTTTAATATAAATATATTTTTATTATTTTCAAATAAGTAAGCATGAGTATTATTTAGAGGTTTTAAAAAAAATTAAAAAGCAAATTATTTATCTTTCATAGAAAAAATCACTAAAAGTAATTTATTACCTTTGGTTTTTTTATAAAATGTAAATATTTTTATCTATTTTACCATTTTTTAAATTTAATTATATTAACCATAAATAAGTTGTGAAACTTATTTTCTCTATTTCATAATTTTTTATGCTATAATAGAAATATTAATTCACTTACTAAAATTATTATAAATAGTATTATAGACACTGATATGAAACTTAAATTTCGCATCCAAATTTATACTTAAAAATCAAATTGGAACACTGTTGATAGATGGAAGTTTCCAACACATAAATTCTATATATATATATTTTTTTGATTATTTTTCATAATATAAAATGAAAATATTATTATTTTCTTTTATTTGGTAAATCTTCAATTTTGGAAATCAAGCTGCGTGGAGTTGCTTGAGCCGGCTGACGAGGGAGTCCGGTGAACAATGGCGACGGTGACGCCACCTACCTTAACCTTCCGAATTCCTTCTCGCACTGCCTTAAATGG
>JBBPDI010076904.1:0-31713 GCA_037974545.1 Cucumis variabilis | reverse complement strand
AAATCGTGCTAAGATTATCTTTATATCTCCAAAATAATAGCAAACATAAATTTAACATTTTCGAATTATTTATATTCTAAAATATTTATAAAAAATGAATATTTTATTTTTGGAAGAAATTAATTGAGAAGAAAAGATTTGTTTTATCTAAATTGGAAAAGAAAAAAGGAAAAGGAAGATATTTAAGGGAAAATAATAATATAATAATATTATTATGACTATTCATCATCTTCTTCACTCTCACCAAACCTAGCTGCCGCCGACACCTCCATCTCCGTTCGAGTGTTCTTCGTCTAGTCGAGATCTCCACCTTTGTAGCCATCCCCTCCATCCTGTTGATCGAGAACTAAGCCGCAAGGAAACGTCTCCTTCACTGCACGCCGTTAGTCGCATGTTTACTTCATCCGAAGCCGAGCACTTTTGCGCAGCTTTTTCCTTCGCGCATAGCACGTCCAGCCATGTCGGTTTCCTTCATCTGCATTCGTTCACCAATTATGCCAAAACTTTTAGCCATCGTCAGTCGTTAAAATAATATTAATTTTTAGATCTTGTGGAAGAGACCAAAAAGGATAGAAGACGAAAAGGGATAATACAAGGTATGTGATTGATGTTTGATATCGAATACAATGTAATTGGATGTAATTACACTGTATCTGTCCTAAAAATCAAATGGATTGAAGAAGCTCACATTTGCGCGAAACAAAAAAGAATCTATAATCGGTTTAATGAAGAAGATGGTTGTAATTAGTTTGATGAAGAAGATGGTCGACAAGAAGAAAATCTTTTGATTTGCACTGAATTTATGAAGACTTTGAAAGTTTCGAGGAGGACGAAGCTTGAAGCTCCAATCTTTTCTGCAACTGATCGAAGACTTTGAAGATTTGGTGGAATCTTCAAAAGTGAAAAATAGTGAAGCTGGATTCTTTTCGACTTTGAATATTGCACAATTTCAACAAACATGTGTTATTTAATTACAGTGTATTTGGATTTTAGGTGAACAATTGTATTTAGGACTGTTTTTTAATTGGGTAGGGGCATTTGAGACATTGTATCATTTATTTATTTTTAAGATTTTTCAGTTTTGTTATTCTAACAATTTAAAAATAAATTTGCTATTTTTTCAAAGTAAACCTTTTAATTTGTCATTCTTCTTGTCAGCCCTTACAACTTCCCATTGAGACTCATCACTTATCTTTCCTCTTTATATGTAATCTCTCGACCCATTATGTTAAGGGCTAGTTTAATTGTATTGTCCTAGAATGTGTTTGTTAAAGGGAAATCATTCACAATGTGAGTCTAGTCCATAGTGTAAGAGTTTTTCATTTCACTTTTCTTTAAATTTGAAGATTGTATGAATGTCAAACATTCAATAGAAAGAAACCATTTTCTCTTGCACCAAATTATTCTCTCCATGTGTTCTTCATATCTCAAGATACCGTAGTCTATCATTTATATAGGTTGTGACATTGCACAATATTTGCCAACATTGTCAACCATTCTTATTTAAAATAACTTTCATAAAATTAAATACACTTGTCCAAAGTATCGAGTTGCTTCCTTTCAATTTAGATGGTATATGTTTTTTTTTTCAAATTCAATATCGCCTAGATTGAGGAAATTTGAAATCCTCAACCAATCGTATATACAAATATATATACGAGTTCAAGGTCTCATTTAGTAATCATTTCAATTTTTTATTTTTTATTTTTGTTTTTATTGTTAATTTTTTTTATTAAAAAACCAATTTTTTTCTTTGTCTGTAATTTTTTGTTTACTAAAAAACAAAAGTCATATTTGGTAACTGATTTAGAAACAAAAGTTTTCTTTTTCATTTTTAGTTTTTTTTTCTTTCATAATTTAGGAAACAATCTTTTTGTTTTAAAAACAAAAAGTTAATTAATTATCGAACACATTCATAAAATTAAAAATCGAAAATGAATGATTTATTAAACCGACCCTAAATAACCTAAGTTTTCACCGTCTCCTGCTAATAATTTTATTATTTTGTAATTATGAACAAAATATGTTTCTCAAACCATAAGATAGGAAGTTGTTTTTTAAAATCCAATTCAGTGTTTTTATTTTTAAAATCCAACTATTTTTATACCATTTATATAATTTCACACTAAAATCCAATTTTACAATGAAGTTGTTTTCTAAAATCCAATTTAGTGTTTTTATTTAAAATCCAATCCAATTATTTTTATTTTTATAATTTTGACCCACACTTTTTTTCCTACTATTTTATATTATTGGTTTTTATTTGATTATTCTTTTATATTTTATATTTGTTTTAAAAACGTTGTTGGAAGTCTTTCTAAGTAATCAATTAAATAATTATTTCTTGGGCACCTGCCCTTTTGCTTTTTTAAATAATCAAAAGTAACTGCTCATTGATGGCAGAAAATGACTTTTAAAATTGTCCTATAAAAGAAGACTTTTATTATTATTATGATTATTGTGGTAGACAAAAGAACAAATTTGTATTTCTCGAGAATTTCGCCAATCTCCTAATGTACATAAACCAGAATTTAAATAAGTATAAATGTAGGCATCTCCTATCAACATCATTCTTTTCATTGTTTTTTTTACAACCAAATTAAAGTTTTCTTTTAAAATAAATAAATAGCTTATCAATGTGATTAGTGAATGATGAGCAACAGTAATATTTGATTATTTGTACAAACATTAGTTTAGAATCGTTGAAGGTAAAGTCAATAAGTCCACGACTTGATCTCAATTCAAGATATTGGGTTCTAAGTAAAAGAGAAAAATCAGTCCATTGAGCTTTGGGCCAACTAGCTTAGCCGAATACCTTGCAATTTAAGTGTTAGAGAAAAAAAAAATGACATCGTCAAAATTACGGGTGAACACATGCATTAGGAGCACTATATAGTAAACAGTACACTAAGAAATGTTTAAAAAATATTAATAGCTTCGAAGATAAATCTTTCTCAATATAAGCTATAAAACAATCATATCTTGTAGCATTTTTCATACAACACTTTGTTTAAAATAAAACATTATTTAATATATATTGTAATATCACAATTCAAAATTAATACTAAAATACAAAAATCAATAAGTGGACAATAAATCCGATTACACTCATGCAAGAATTTCTTATGCACGTTGGCATAGGAAGCCAGACCGGACTAGACTAGGTTCAAGAAGTCATTAAATCTAAGCCAAACCATTAAATCTCTTACTTTCAAATTATTTTCATTTAAATTTAAGTAGTCGTGACAATTTTTTAAAAATAAAATTACCTTTCAATCTTAAAGTTTTAAAGAATATGTGTTTGGTCCAAAACTTTTAAAAAACAATTTTGTCGATAATCAAAAAAATATTTAAATCACTCAAATAAGTTTATGCTTTTATTTTAATAAAATAGATAATATGAATATATAAATGGATAATATAATAAGTTAGAAATATATCATAAAATTTTAAATCTTTTGAGACTTAAGAAAACAAAACAAAGATAAATAAATAAATAAATAAATAAAATATCTCAAGACTATTTTAATTTTAAAAAATTTGGGGTACAAATATAAATTTAGTATATATCTAACTGCCTTATGTTTTTGCAATTATTTCTTAAAATAAAGTACCACTTAAAAATGCTATCTCATCCACTTCGCAGCATTGGCAAGTGCAAGGCCAACTTGTTCGAAGGTGTTCGTACCTTAAAAAAAGTTTTTCCAAATAGAGAATTATCATTGCAACGAACTTTGTTACTAACACTCACCCAAAATATTTGCAGAATTTTTTATAACAAAAACGCCAATCACTTCCTGCCTACCAAACTCGGTATGTGTCGATTGTTGCTCTGTATGCCTCTCATGTCCCAACTTTGAATCTTCGAGTGGAAAACTCTTAAATAAACTTCAACTCTCCGAAAACTTATTTTCTAATCTTTTCTATAAATATATATTTTTTACGAGTTCAATCTTTTCAATAAATATCTATTTTTACGAGTTCTTCATCGATTCACCCAAATTTTTCCTTAATTTCATTTTTATAAAACTTTTCCTTTTCGTTCTCCTAAAAACTCGAGCAATCTTCTTTGATCCAATGGAGGGGTAAGACTTCTTTAAGGTAAAGAGTAATGGATTGAGTTTTATTTCGAGTTTTTTTTTTTTTGTTGTTGTTGCAAAAATTGTCGGATTTTTTTTGTCTTATTTCTTCGAGAACTATTACTTTACTTTCTTGTACAATTGTTTGTGATTTATTTTTTTTGTGAAGTAATGATTCTGTAAATCCAATCAAAAGCAATTTATACATTTTAGAAAAATAAAGTTGAGAATTGTTTAGTTTTTTATAATTTTTTATTCTTTGATAATTCTTGTTCATGGTTTGAATTGAGATGATAATTCTTTTATAATTACTTTCAATTTTGTACAATTTGTGTTCAATGATATCTTTCTCTTAGCCAAATTAATTTTCTTGAACTCAATTTGTCATTAAATTCAAAGTATGTGTTGTGATTTGTGCACTAAATCATAAAAACAATGCAAAACAGAGAACAATTCTAAACTGGAACGCAACAGCCAAAGCAAACACAACGATGTATAGTGGTTCGATCAATTCGGTCTACATCCACTTTGAGAACCAGTTTGGAGGGATTTTATTAAGTGCAAAAATTAGGATACAATTATAGAATTCAATAAGATTATCAATTTGTAATTAACCAAGATAAACTCGACTATACCGTCAACTAAAACGCCAAGAGAGACTAAGAGACCCACGCTGAACTGAGACCCAAACTCAACACTGAAACCAACCACAAATCCAACGTTTCAACAAACCCGTCGAAACCCAACATTGAAGCGGACCTGTTGTAACCCAGTGCTTAAAGACCCGACGCAATGAAACTCCAAAGCAAGAAATCCACTTCTGCCCGATGTCGATCACCAATGGAATATGCCGCAAAGAAAACTCACCGACGAACGTGCTCCATCAACTCACCGTCGAACGTCATTCACCGTCGTTTAGGAACTCAATGCTCCGTCGAAACACCTCTGTCTCTCTTTCACTCTCTCTTCTCTTTTTTGTTGATTGTCGGCAGCCCCTCTCCCTCTCACGTTTTTTCCTTTTCTTTTTTCCTTATTAAAAAGACCTAATGTGGAAGATGAGAATAATTACTAATTTGCCATAAAGGCAAATTACCACTCTACCCTTAACTTAAAACTCATTTTACTAACTCTTAAATACTTGTCATTTTTTTACATGTACACCTAGAGCACGTTGTATAAAGATAATTTAATGAAGGTGGTTGAGATGTGTGATATTGTGAACTAGTATTAAAGAAGGGGATGAAGGAATGTTAATTGCTATTGAGCGAATAAGCTATATGACCACCTCAATGCGATATAGCTTGATCAACTAGCTTATGATTAAGACGTGCTTCTCTCAGAGACATTGAACGTCACACTTGGTCTTCTGTTGGAATTCAAATGACTAAGCCTAGCCAAACAAGGTATATCTAGAAGTATTTACCTATAAAACTTATAAAGCTTCACGTTTAAGGATAGCAACCTCACGGTGCCTATTGCCTACAGTTGTTCACCTTTAAGGATACAAATGATAGAAGCTATCTTACAGATAAAAAAACTCTTCCTTTCGTGCATTAGACATATCCTTGCTACTTGCCCTCTCGGGTAGTTGGTGATATACATTGGCCAAGTGATGAAAATAGCTCAACTAACACAATAAGAAAGATAAGTAAAACTTCTTATCAAGAATGTATCATAAACCTAAACTACAAATAACATAAAGACAAATGGATAGTAAAGAGATGGATAGATTGAATGAGGTGTAAAGATACATTGTATTAAAGAATGAAGGCCTTCAGTCACTGTACAATATGAACAGATGCAATGTAAAGAAATACAAAAATGGTAAGAAATGAAAGTGACATTACAAGTTAGGGGGGAATGGGGGATGGACTCTTCTTCACTCAGCTCTTAAGATTTTACTCTACAACTGACCGAAGAAAAGGAAGGAACACTTTACAGGTGATGGAAAGGCTACTCCTTCCCATGAACTCTATAGGGTTCTACCTATCTCTTCAGGTGAGTGGTTGGCCAAATTAGGCCTCTAATGGTTGGTCCATTTAGACTTCTAGCCTTCGTTTATAGTAAGGATGGAGTTCATATCTTATCAAGTTGTATCAACTTCATCTACCACTTTTGTCTTCTAGCAAACCTCTTCTTGCATTTGGATGTGGTCTTCACGCTTAATTTTTGCACGAGTTCCTCTACAATTCACCAGCTTCTTCTTTTATTGATAATCCTCCATTACACTCAAAATGGGGTAAAGTAGGCACATCACTTATGTAAAGTTTATTTCTAATTAAATATTTATGCATTTACAACATTAGCTACGTGTTTTGACACTTCTATCATGCATTTTGGATCCATTATTCTACTTAAAAGGCCATAGTAACTTGTATATATACAAGTTATCAGTATGTCGTTGATTGAGTATTTTCTATGCAATGAGATTGCATAAGACCAAAACATGAAATAACAACAACTAGATGTAACTCTTTTAACTAGTTAGGTTTCTATTTCCTTAGGATAACCTCAGTAACTTAGTCTTAATTCTGAGTGTATTATGAACTTTATGTTCACAAGGAATTGTCCTTTGATTTGTACGGGTGAGAGTGATCAGATTGCCAACTTAATATGCTTATCATTTTGGTAACAAAATCAAGTGGGGAGCTACGAACATAATCACACAAGATGAAATTTACTCCTTTTCTACTTTAGGGTAAGTAAATGATCTCTTAAATGGTGTCTCTGAGACTTGAAAACAAAGGGTCCTACCCTCTTTATGACATGGGAGAGGTTTCTATTTATTGGTTGGACCATTCATTAAATGAACACTGATATTTAAGGACTAGAAGTGACTTAGAGGTAAAACTAATTTGACTTCGCTAGTTGGTGTTATGGACACTTATTGAGGAATAACTTCTTGTACTGGTCTATATATCTGTGGACAGAGAAATATATATCTATAGTGAGAAGAGTTCAATTGTGAATCTTTTGTTGGAGTGTACATACAATTAACAAATATTGTTTCATGTGGTTAATGAGTTTAGCGAATATAATTAATCTCATATCATTGTAACTTCTAATTTGTAGATCTATTAGGTCCCTTTCCTAGCTCATAAAGGGTAATGAAGTTAGTATATATTTATTGTAATTTGAAATTGTCAAACTTACTTTGAGAATTAATATAATGTATGGTGATATATTATAATATAAAGTTAATATTTTAATTAAACTTTATTACACATATTTCATTTTGGATATGGTTCAAAATTAATTTATGAGAGAATAAAATGCTTGAATTAGTTCAATTATTAATTTAATATGAATTAGATTCATATTAAAACTATAGGTTAAAATTTAGTGCCTATATGATACACGTTAAAACTATAAGTTATGAAAGAAATTTATATATGAATATGAATTCAAGTGAATTAAATTAAATATAAGATATTTAATTTAGCAATTAATTAATTGGAGAATATATTAATAATTAAATTTAATTCTCTTTAGAGGCATTTTTTAAAATAGAAAAATAAATTAAAATATTTACAAGTTATAGCAAAATAAATTAAAATATTTACAAGTTATAGCAAAATTTTGGATTCTATCACTAATAGTCTTCTATCACTATAGCATATCAATGACTGTCAATGATAGAATTTGCTATAAGTTGTAAATATTTTGTAAAAATCTACTATTTTTAAAAATTTCCCTTCTCTTTACTTAAGTTTGATTTAATTAATAAATTAAATTAAAACTAGATTATGTGAGAGATATTCATTTAAATTTGATTTAATTATGAAATTTTTTCAAAAATAAAATTGATAAAATATTTACACTTCATAGAACAAAACAAATTCATTACACTTGATTTTTCTATGAAATGTAAACATTTTGTCAAATGTATTATATTTTTGACCAATTTTCTTTAATTTAATAATTATTTTAATATTTAATTAAAATTAAATTAAATAAATAACTCCCTTACGTGAGAGTTATTTAGGAAACTTGGGATGCTTTCTCCCACGTATCCCGATATTTCTCTATATGTTTATGAAGAAGAGGGATCTTGGTAATGCTATCGCTCTAGGTGTAATTCGGATGAATAGAGTTCTCTGTGTAAACTCTCAGAAAAGAAAAATATGTTTTTCTCTCAAATTCTCAATCCAACTAAAGTTGCCACAAGCCTTCTACCTCAATCACTCAAAGAATAAGAACAACTCCAAGTGACGGTGTTGACTCCAGTCTAGTGATTTGTAGTTTTAGAGACAACATTGAAAGTAAGTTTCCTTTTATTTGTAATTCTTTTTTATTATGGGAAGCATGCTTAATTAGCTAATTTATTTAGCTTATAGTAAATTTGTTTATATAAATATACCAATATATATATACATATATATTCTAATTCCCAGTTTAATTGGGAAAAGGGTTCGGTTAAATTCTTCCACTGTGAAGGGTTCTAATCCCTTCATTTCTATTATTTTAAACTTGGTCATTTTAGTCACTTAATTTTTTTCAAGAATCTTTGAATATTATATAAATTGAATACATTAGTAAACTTATTACACTCAATTGAAATAAATACACTTAAAAACTTTATATACTCAAAATCATAGTCAAGGCATGCTTATGACAAGCGTTCTTCAGAAGACAATTCAACTCGATACAACAAATGATTGTCTTAGCAAGTTACAACAAAATATTGGATATTTACTCTCAACTCAACTCGATAACAAAGAAATAAAAGAAAGAAAGGAAGAAATGAGAGAACTTTCTAATTTGGAATAAAATACAACAAATGAAGAACCAAACTTGTTATTTATTGGCTAGCAACTTAGAGTTTGTTTGGTAGAGAAATTAGATTCTATTTTCTGTTTTTCGATTCACTAAGTTCAGTAGATACACATTTTAGAAACAAGCCATATTTTATTTCTGAAAACTATTTTCGGATTCTGTGATCCAAATGGTGCAAATTCTAAAAACTATTTTTTTTTATATATTTTCATGGTATCCAAAATTTGAATTTTACCTTTTATAAAGTAGAATGATATTAAATACATATAAAAATATTTTAAAAATACAATCATGTCATGTTACAAACTCAATTTATATTTTTAATATAATATGTATTATAAATTATATTGTCGCCACATTCTCGAGACTACGCGGAGCGACTGACGTCCTTAAAATAGGTTAATTTTAAAATAAAATAAAAAGAAGTCTCTACCAATGATTTTTATGAAGTGATTGGATACCTAAATAAAGTAAACCATTTTTAAATAAAACTATAAAATAAAAAAAAAATGGTATGTAAAAATTAGAGTTGAATTATGGAGTCATTTATGTATGAGTAAGGTGTTAGCACCCATAACAACCGGTTGTTAAAAAATGATAGTAAAATTTTATATCTTAAATTGAATTCATTATTTAAATAAAATTTATTTAAAAAAAATAATATTTTTAAGATTACTTATTTCATTGCCCATCACTTGAATCAATTATCCCATAAACTAAATAGAAAATATTTCATCAATTAGATTATAGTGTGGAAAATTACTAACTAAATCATTTTTTAAGAATAAAGAATAAAGAATTATATTTTAAAAAAATATTAACTAAATCATTTTTTCTTAAAATCAAATGTCAGCTTCTAATATTTAGATATTTCTAAATTTCATAGTAGGGTTTTGTTTAAGAAAAATGGTATGAGTTATTAAAAATATTGATTGAAAAACCTTACGAAATGACATATTAGATTTTTAAATAGTTTTTAAGAACAGTCTTATGAAAGATTTTCAAAATAATTACTTGAAGAAAATTAAATTAAAAAGATCATTTTCTTAAAACTTTAAGAAATTTTAATTAAAAATCAAACAATAGTCGAAGAACAGTATAATAACCAAAATCAAAGATGCAACATAAGAAGAAAGCAATATATATATATATATATATATATATATAGAAGAAGAAGAAGAAGCTAGAGTGAAAGAAAATTTTTAATTATTACTATCTATAGCTTTTTTCTTCTATTCGGTAGAAAACATAGAGAGAACGGAAGCAGGAATAAATTTTTTTTGAGCAATTGTATTATATGATAAAAAAAATTAGAAAAAAAATAGCTCATACCACATTTTTTTCATATTGCAAAATTAACAAATATAACTAGAATTGACGGTAATCATATGGTAATTCTGCTTTTAAATTTGCTATTTTTGTAATTTAAAAAATGTAGGTGACATGAGTTTTATTGTCATAATTTTTTTTTTGCTATTTTTGTAAAATTTTTAATTTTTTTTAGTACTTTTTATTTATTTAATGTTATTGTTATTTTTGTTGTTATTTAAAAAAAATAATGTAATTTTCTATGTATTCACATAAGTAATTTTAGATTTATTGTTATTATATATTGTTGTCAAGGGAGTGTTTTTCTTAGAAATAAAAGTTTTTTTTTTCTAAAAGGTAAAGTGCATGCAAAAAAATGGTTATTTTGAATTAAAATGTTATTATTATTGTTGTTACTTTTTTAGGTTCATTTACATGTATAGAATAAAATTGAAAATATTCATGACTCGTATTACAAAATAAATAAAAAAGCTTATGAAGCTTGTACAACTTGAGTTAAGTATTTCATAAATTTCAATTTTGCTCATAAAATATCATCTTCTCTTTCACAATTTATTTATTTTTCATCATCTCTCATCTTTGACATCATCTTTTTTATAAAGATAATATTTTTTCCTTATTCTTTTTTTATTATCAAATATTGTGTCCTCCTCCTTCTTCTTTTTGCACTACATGATCATGTACCAGTATCTAAATTATCAATTGTCTATCCCATATAGACAAATAAAGATCATTATCACTAATAGGTCGTTTAGATTTGGTATAAGATCTTTTAGACTAAGGGTACAAGATCATTTCAAATGAGTACAAGGGGTACTATCATGCCCTGTCCCAAATGCCACTCCTTCAAACCAAATAGGGACATACACTACAACAAAAATGGTCTACGAAGACAGTTATTTTCTGTCGCGAACAAAATCTGTGACAGTTATTTACAGTCATACAAGCGGGAGTCATGGAAAGTCCTTCCATGACATTTTTCAAAAACTGTCACAATAAGCTTTTTCATGACAGCGAATAAATATCGTTAATTACTATTTTATGACAACAAATAACTGTCATCATTTGCATATTAACGACAGTTAAAAAAATGTCACAAATTTATTTCTTATGACATTTTTTAAATGTCAAGGATAGGGCAATCATGACAGTTTTTTTAAAAATAAATGTCATTGTTTTGTTATTGACGACAACTTTTTCCTGTCAAATATAAGGCAATTGTGACAGTTTTTTTTATAATAAAAATACCATTGTTTTAATATTAACGACAATTATGGAGTGTAACAAATTCATATATTATGACATTTATTTCTTGTTGTAAAATCCTCAATTACTACCGTTTTTCCCTGTTCTCCTTGTTGCTTCGCCATTACACGAACCATTTGAATGACAATAATGTTATAATACATAACATCTATATAGAAACAAATGGTCGACACTTTAATATATATACGCTATAATACATTTTGTAATATTCGTACATATCCAATCAAGTTTGAACAATTTAAAAGTGTGGAATTACAATCCTTAATCAAAACAGTGTAAATACCATCATAATACATATAACATGATTTTCTGTACAAGCATAAACAACCAACCGGTAATCCTTCACCTCTGAAAATATTCTTTGTTGCTTGAACCATGGTCAATTCCTTTATTTCTAAAAACAACCAGTGTATTTTGACCTTGATTAGATTCTTTGAAGGAAATTTTATGAACTTTGTCGGCTCCATTAGAACCTACAAAGACAACATAAATTTAAGCATACATCACAGGATAAGAGAGTACAACCGCTTAAAGAGAGTACAACATGAATATAGTATACAGTCACAAAAAAATTCAAGAATGTAAGCTAAAAAGATAGTGTCGAATGGTTGGTGGATATAATGGAAAGAATTAAAAGAATTGAAATACGAATTCATAGTCTACACTATCAGCCAAACCTTCCCAATCATTCACATTTGGATTCAAATCACACCATTTTTCCCATATATCTCACTCCTTCAACTGGTATTAACCCTTTTTCTTCTTCTGTTCCAACCAAGTCTATTTCGTATTTCAGTTTACCGTCAAATTTGAATATTCCCCAATGCCTCTCAAAGCTCCTTGGTTCTATACTTGTAGCATTTTCATCAATAAGACTAAAAAGATAAACATCAATTACACCTGCAAAATCAGTTTCCAATGAAATATTGTGGAAAAGATAAAGAATTAATATGGTTTTTTAGCTAATTTTAACTTTAAAAAATCTCTACTTTTTCAGTCAAAATAATGGTTCTTCAAGAAATTACCATTATTTAAGAGGGGCATTTGGTTACTTTTCCATAGTTTCATAAATACAATCTTTTATGGATTGATAAATAGTACTTGCTTTTAAAATATTAAGTTCAACCGAACTGATTTTTGCTAATTACAACACTTACAAAAAATATCATGTTTAGTGACATAGTGACACTATGATTACCTATGATTTTTTTAAGAGCGAAAAGTTATTTAGTTGATTTTAACCCTTTCAATATCATGTTTAGCTTATATTTAATCATTTAAACTAGTATATACTAAAAGTCATGAAAACATGAAGAAAAGCTACCTACAAAATATTTTTCCAAACTTACATATTAAGGGTTGCAAGCCGATGAAAAAGAGAAAAATAAAGTTGCGAAAACTTTCCAATATAAGTCTAACAACACTCGATGGTCATAGAGTTCAATAACATAATAATCCTAGGCATAATTTTATAGCAAACTTATTCAAAAGAAGTAAAACTTGAAGAAACTATAATCGAATTCAATTTATTTAGGCATAATTCAGTACAATATACAAAGATAAATTATTCTTTGACTCATCACACCAACATACCTCATACTTAATCTTGGGAATACCAGGAAAAAACTCTCCTTCCCAATCCCCAGAAGGACTGCATTCACTACTTAGATTAGCAGGGACATGTATGAGAATCCTATCACCCTTGTAGTAAAAAAGAATGAAATAGGTGTTGAAAAAGACAGTTGTACAACTTATTAGTAGATGAGTAACAACTTGAAATTGTATCAACAATCTACAACATTATTTAACATCAGTAGTTAATCAAAAGAATGGTATGTTATTATAAAAAGATTATGTATTGCACTCCAACAAGGGGCAAGAGTATGCTTGTACTTAAAGAGCCACCGACAGAAAGAGAGAAATTCCTACTCCCAATGCTTCAGACAATTGTTATACAAGAATTATTCCTATAAAAACCAAGTTCCTTTTACAGTTTCAATCTTTGTTTCATTTAATGAAATTTAGGTCGACCTAGCCCAACATTGCAGACTCAAGTTTCACAAAGCCACGAAATGGAAAACAAATGAAACAAACGATAAAAGGGTAAGGGAGAAGTTAAGAGAAAGAATAAATGTCATAATTCAATCTAAAAATCTCAAAGAAGACAGGATGCATGAATGAAAATATTTGGCATGATGTGCCAGCAAAATTATAGTTGCTTACTGTGGAGTCAAACTAAAGATATTCTTCAGAAGTTACCACCATGGATGCAATGCCCTCAAAATTAAACCTGAGGATAGGAAATTTGTCTGCTACATTATAGATAAACAAACATTTCTGATCATGACATGGGAGCAACATGCCAAAGAATAGTAAAGTGGTTCATAAACATATTAATCAAAAGTACAATACACAATCATAAATGATAGCAAACACCTCTCACCAAGAAATAAAGAAAAAAGAAAATAATATTTTGCCTAAGATCAATTAAACATGAGCCATATATGTAAAGTTTGTTTAATATTGGCAACTGGCCTTAAAGCATGATTAAACCTACAAAACAAAGAAACATTGAAGAATAGAACACCAATAATCTCATGACAAATAAAAAATAAAAAACCTGAAGTGAAAATAGTTTTGAAGATCAATATCCAAATCCTTTGTTCTAGCTAGATTGACAACTACAGTGCCTAAAAGTAGCTCAACAATCTCAACTTTTAGCAACACAATATCAATACATAATCTGAAAGTAGAGAATTAACCCCATCAACAAAAACTCATTGATTGACTAGAAAGCTAAAAAGGAAAGAAAATGAAAAAGAGAAAAAAAACTTAGAACAATACCTTTAATTCTCCTTTCGATAAGTTCCCATCTACCTGCTTGATATTAAGCCCTCTAGTTTTATACTTTTAGCATTTTTATCAATCAAACTGAAAAGATATTCCCCAATGCCACTCAAAGCTCTCTAGTTTTATACTTTTAGCATTTTCATCACTCAGACTGAAAAGATAGACATCAATTATACCTTCAAAATCAATTTCCAATGGAATATTTTGAGAAAGATAAAGAACTAGTATGACTTTTTAGCTAATTTTAACTTTCATAAATCTCTACTTTTTCATGAATCACATATCCAAATGGAAAGATCTAAAAGAGGAATATAATGATTAAATAAAATAAAGATAAAATCATAATAGAGTGACCAAAGTTTATAATTATTTAGATTAATTGGCGTGACTTTAGCCCAAAATCATGTAAAAAAAAAGAATATGGGGAAAGGAAAAAGAAACTAACAAAAATAATAAAGACAGTTGAAAACAAAAATCGAAATTAGAAAGGTACCTTCACCTTCATTCCTTTATTCCAGGAATCAATACAATAACGCCTCTCATCACGATGCCCATCCCTTATTTCTCCCTATAATTATTTCAATTATTATCATCATTCTAAAATTAACCTTCTGGATTCGTAATTACTGCTAAAATCACAACATTTCAAAGTTCAAAATTAAATCCAATAGTTACCTGAGACTCTCCTATCGCCGCCTGAAATTTCCTTGTAATGAAGTTGCCAGAGATCCACGACCAGCTTTCTGGCCTGTAATTGAACTCGATTACGTCTTCAAAATCCATCTATCGAAGTATTCTAATCAAAAGAAGTAGATAATAAATATAAAGGAGGTTTTGATTCAAAAAATTATCGAAGATTCTTGATTTCATCGAAAAGCCTAGAAATTCTCGTTTCCTTTTCCTCAATCATTCTATCAGCAAGATCTCGAAATGAATTATGTTCTTTCTACATATTACACAACACATTAGACACTTAAGGATAATATTATGTGGAATAAGTTGCAAAACAAAAGAAAAAACTATTAATTTGCGTTCAATCCAATCAATTTCAAATTAGCAGATTTCAAACCTTTAAATTTTTATAAATTAGAGAAATCCAAGCAATGAACTTAATTGAATGATCTGAGGGGTAAAACAAATGAACTTACCTTCAGTACTGAAGACCATATGCCAAGTCTCACTATGAGCAGCATCGATAGTAATCTTCGTGTTCAAAAAGACAACGTTCGATGTATGAAGTCTTGGGTTTAAACTTATTAACCATAATTCCTTCCTCTTATTTCTTCGACTCTTTCTCCACCTTCACTAGAGCCTCTGTAGTCACTTGAACTATAATCAAACTCATTGTAGCTTTTTTCCCATGGTAAAACATCGGAACCTAAATCGAATTAATCAAATCAATCCATCGATCAAACAAATGAAATAAAGCAACTTCAGTCAGGAGCGGCGAGAGGTGGTATCGGTGCATTTAGCTTGTCGATGCTCAGTCGTAGAAGTTGTCAGCGTTGGCAGTGGAGAGATTAAGAAATATTGCGGTGAGGGAAGTGCAACGACAATTTTCGCAAAGAGAGGGGGAGTGTTTTCGAAATTTAGGGGATTTCCTTTCTTTTCTTTCTTTCCTTTCTTTTCTTTCTTTTAACTTAAAACAAATAAATATTATTTTATTATTAATATTTAATGACAATTAAAAATGTCATAGATTTATGACATTAAAAAACTGTCATAAATTTGGCCAATCCGAAAATTTCAGTCTTTTCCCGCAAAAAATACACATTTTGACAATTTGTGACAGTCTTTTTTCCTTCTTTTAATTTGGATTGTATACAAATGTCATAGAATGTCATTTTTGTTGTAGTGATACAGCCTAGACACCTATCGTGTAACTCTCCTCGAGATGACACATTGAACGCCTAGTTAAGTGGAACAAGAGAGTTACGTCTAGATTGTTGAAAATGTTATCTGAGACCCTAATTTTGCACACATATAAAAGAAAGGGTAAAATGGGGACTTCCTCATACCAAGCAGAGAAGAACACTTGAGGGCCCACTGTGAAATTAAGGTTGTTCCAACTATCCTGCAGTTACGATAGCCTTTTTATTTTAAACTTAGTTGTAGTGGAAATTAAGATATTGGGTACTTGTGAGGTGTAGCTGAAGGTATAAAAGCCCTAGCAGCGAAATAATTAACAAAATCATAAACTCAATTTAATTGAGATTTTAAAAATTAACAAATACATTGGCAAAAAATACAGAAACAAATTTCTATGGCCTAAAGGCTAAGCATGCTTCTTCATAATAAGGCCTAAAGGTTAAGCATACTTCTTAAAAAATATATACAAAAAAGAGGAAGAACACTTACGTTCGTTATCTGCCAATCAACAATTTTGGGCACCACCACTTGAAGACCTCCCTCGCCTTTGAGTTGAGATTGGTTTGTGGGAACTAAACTTGGAAAGGAATTTTACTTAGAATAATTTTTAAAGGATTGCAGAGAGAGCAAAGTCACAAAACTCTTCTATATTTTTGTTGTACCTATTGCAATTTATGTCATAAAACTTGTAGACTGTAAATATAATTCATTAACTGTTATTAATAAAGTGTTATTCTTATAATTTCAATAAATGTTATTGAGTATATTATTAGTTTTGTCTTAATAACCCAAATCCAATAAACTAACAAAGTTATTTGATGAGCCTTCAACAGTATGTAGAGACATACAAGGATCAATGTTCGAGATCAGCTTGAAAGTCTATAGTATAAGGATAAGGTTGGGTACCTTATCCTAGTAACACTATGGTTATGACTCACTTTGTATTTGATACAAACACAATGATCCAACGAGTTCGTGTAGGTGACATGCGAGTGAGGTTATCCTATGCAATGAGTTTGCATAAGATCGGATCATGAAATAATAACCACTAGATGTAACTCCGTTAGCTAGTTAGATTTCTATTCTATTAGAATGACCTAGGTAACTTGGTCTTCATTCTGAGTGTATTATGAACTTATCTTCGTGAGGAATTGTCCTTTGATTTGTATGGGTGAGAATGGTCAGATCACTGACTTAATATGCTTACCATTTTGAGGACAAGACCGAGTGGGGAACTCGAAACATAATTACATAATATGAAATTCACTCCATCCCAACTTTAAGGTAAGTAGATGAGTGTTCTCTTAAATGGTGTCTCCGAGACTTGAACAAAGGCCCTACCCTCTCTATGGCACAAGAGGAGTTTCTATTTATTGGTTGGACCATAAATAGGTTGTTCATTAGAGGAGCACTGGTATTTAAGGACTAAAGGTAACCTAGGGGTAAAACGGTAATTGGACCCAGCTAGTGTTATGAACACTTGTGAAGGACTAACTTGTTATTGGTATATATCCTTGGACACATAAATATATCTACTTTAGTGAAGTGTACACACAGTTAATGAATATTGATTAATGTGGTTAATGAGTTTAACCAATTAATCTCATATCATTGTAGCTTCTAATCTGTAGGTCCATTAGGTCCCTTCCTAACTCTTAAAGTGTAATAAGATTTATTTATATTGGTTGTAATTTGAAATCTTCAAATTTACTTTGGAAATTAATATAATGTATAGTGATACATTATAATATAAAGTTTATATTTTAATCAAACTTTATAATATAAATTTAATTTTGGATATGATTCAAAATTAATTTATGAGTGATCAAATATTTGAATGGGTTCAAATATTAATTTAATGTGAATTGGATTCATATTAAAATTATTTGTTATGAAGAAATTTGTTGAATATGATTCAAATATTAAGTTAATTAAATATAAGATATTTAATTTAGTTGTTGATTAATTTGAGAATTAATTAATAGTTTAGTTTAATTTTAGGGGAACTTTTAAAAATAAAAAATTTTACAAAATATTTACAACCTATAGCAAATTCAATCATTGATAGTCATTGATATGCTATAGTGATGGAAGACTATCAGTGATAGAATGTAAAATTTTGCGATAGCTTGTAAATATTTTAATTTATTTTACTATTTTTTAAAATATTCCTTAATTTAATTTAATTAATTTAAAATTATAAGATATTGGAGAGATTTTCATTAAATATGATTTAAATGAAATATTAATTAAATATGATTTAATTAATTGATTAATTGATTTTAAATTTCTATTAATTTAATATTTTTTAAATTAATAGATTCTCATCATTCTCTCCTACTCCCTCAAGGAAGGGACTTATAAATATGCAGAAGAAAAATAATTTTTCTTGGATCTTTTAATTAAGAAAAAAATAAGTCAATGCTTTTGCTCTCCGCAAAATAATTTTCTCTCTAAAAATTTTTCCATCCCAATTAGTTCCCACAAACCAATCTCATCCCAGAGGATAGGAAGGTCTCTGATGGGTGGTGTCCCCAAATTTGAAGATTAGATTCAGAGAGGTCAAACTATGTAAGTTTTTCTCTCTCTAATCTATACTTTATTAAAACATGCTTAATAAAAAAAATTAGGGCCTGTTTGGTAACGTTTTTGTTTTTTGTTTTCTGTTTCTTGTTCCCTATTCCTTGTTCTCTATTTTTTCTTTTAGAATAAGAAAAATGAATATGTTTGATAACTGTTTCTACTTCTTGTTTCTTTAAAAAACGAAACAAATTCAGAAAATGTGTTTGATAACTGTTTCTTGTTTCCTTATTTTCTTCGATATATTTTTTTTTAATTTATTTACATCTAATTCAATTAAACAATAAACCAACCACTTTATCAAACCTAGATAAGAAAGTCTTCTAGTAATCTTAAGGAGATCAAGATGAAGATTGAAATCTGAAGGATAGAGTCGACGAGGAGGAAGACGAAAACCCATGATGAAAAGGAGGGTTGAAATCCATGGAGAAGAGGAAGACAAACATCCACGACGAAAACACAAATTTGGCGAAAACCCACAGATTCGACGAAAACCCACAACGAAAACCCAGATCCACACGAAGAGGAAGAGGAAAACCCAAATCTGGTGTAGAAGAAGACAATGTAGAGGAAGATGATGTGAGGCCAAGAGGAAGCTGGCAAAGACAGTGAGAGGAAGAGGAAGACAATAGTTATTTGGGTAAGACGGTGGTTATTTGGAGAAGACAATGGTTATTTGGGGAAGAAAAAAGAAACCACGTGGAGAGTGGTTACTTAGAGAAGAAGATTGAAATAAGAGGAAGAAAAAGGAAATCACGTAGAAAATGGAAAAGGAAACAGAAAAATAATTGAGAAAAAGGAAAAGGAAACCGATAAAAATAATTGAGAAAAATAAAACTAATAGAAATAATTGAGAAAAAGGAAAACTAAAAGGAAACCAATAAAAATAATTGAGAAATGGAACACGAAAAACTACTTTTTGTCCCAATAATTCCCTATAAAATGGGAAATGTTTCTACTTTTTTAGAACGAAAAATACAGAACAATACCAAACACCTTTGTTTCTTAAAAGATGAAAACAGAAACAAGAAACAGAGAATGAGAACATTATCAAACGGGTCCTTAGTTTCTTAATTATTTTTGCCAACATACTGGTATTTTGGGATTCCATATTAAATTGAGGAATTGTTCTATAAAATCTTCTGCTTTCAAGGGCTTTTATCACCTCATAAGTAAGTATTAAATGACTAGAAGTAACCTAGGGGTAAAATGGTAATTTGACCAAGTTGGTGTTAGGAACTTACTATTGATCAATATCCATGAATACATAAATATATATACAAGGAGAAGAGTTCAACTATGAGTCTTTAGTGAAATGTACACAAAGTTAATGAATATTGATTAATGTGGTTAATGAGTTTAGCTAATTAATCTTGTATTATTGTAGTTTCTGATCCATAGGTCCATTAGGTCCTCTTCCTGGCACGTAAAGGGTAATAAAGTTAATATATATTGGTTATAATTTGCAATGTTCAAATTTATGTTGGAAACTAATATAATGTATGGTTATACATTATAATATAAAGTTAGTATGTTTATTAAACTTTATTATATAAATTTAATTTTGAATAAGATTCAAAATTAATTTATCAGAGAATAAAATTTGAATAAGTTCAAATATTAATATAAGGGAAATTGCATCAAACGACAAAAATATTTAGAAAAAAATAGCTCATGACACCTATTTTTTTGCATATTGTGAATATGGCAAAATTAGTGATATCAGACAGCTATCAGATGGTAATCATAGGGCTACCGAAGGGCTATCAGATGATAATCATAGGGTTATCGACTTTTAAATTTGCTACTTTTGCAATTTAAAAAGTGTAGTGACATGGGTCCTATTATCATAAATTTTTTTGCTATGTTTGCAAGATCCTCTTAATTTAATGTGAATTAGATTCATATTAAAACTGTTGTTAAAGTTCAATGTGTATATAAGACACATTAAAACTATAGTCTATGAAAGAAGTTTATATTTGAATATGATTAATTAATCGAAGAATTGATAACTTGTAGAAATACAAGTTATTGTAGCCTTTTTTGTAAAATAATAAAGTTTAATCGCATGAGAGTAGATGAAAACAAGGAGAAAAGTAGGTGATTTGATTAATCTGCAAATGAGTATGATGCAAAAGAACCTTATCCCTGTTTTACCGTGTTTCAGTGCTCTTATCGTAGGATTTCAAGCAAAAGAAGTGAAGCTCGATGAAAAAATGTGTACGCGAGAAGACACGTTCAACCAACCCAATGACAAGCAAGCAAGCTATGCAACATGAAGCACTAGCAGACAAGATTGGTTGGTACAAAAGTCAGAAAAAGGATGAAAGGATGTCTGTGTGGCGTTGTTGCAACTTGTCAACATCAATTCTCTCGTATAGATAGAGCCTCTTACTTCAGATCAAGGTGTGCACAAATTTGCCGAAGAGCAAGTTCCTACATCGTCCGTCTTTTCCCTTCCCCTAAGTTTTAGGTGAGAGCCTAGAATAAAAGAAAGAAAGAGAGTTCATCCCCTTAATCTTTCCCCTCACCGAATAGGTAAAAATCAAGGCCTGATCACATACCCCTAATGCGACAAAGACCCTGCGACGATGACACAATGAATAAAATTTTGACGTAGAATATACTTTGTAAAGGGAATAAGCGTACATGACATGACCCCTAAGAAAGAAGCCCTGTTGATGAAAATCATTGCAGAGAAATTACTTGAGTAAGAGTGTAGTGCACGAGGAAGAGCATAAAAGGAAGAAAAAGTTACGTGAAGAGAAATACCTATATAAGTTATAATGTGCAGATGTAAGCAACACGATAAGAACAAGTGGTGAGAAGAAGCCTATATTGGATGTCGAGAGTTAGGCGTTTAACATAATGGTGTGAGAAGAAGCACTTATGCCTTTGAAGCTTTAGGTGTTCTATTGACAAGACTAGACGACCATAAGAAGAGAAAGAAAGGCTTGTAGTTTCCCGAGGAGATAAAGAGGATCAGGCAATTTAAAGAAGTTTGACTTCCCAAGGAGATAAAGCGTGCATCTCAATGGGAAGTCAAATCATCGCTGACGTTTGGACCACATGTCAGGTGTCAGATGGTTGCATGATGCGATAAAATAGCAAGGAGGCTAGTGTAAAGCGTGGAAGTGGCCTTTAGACGAGAAGGCCACTATAAATATAGCTAGAAATCAAGGGAAAAGGAGTCGGTCTGAGAAGAAGAGAGGAAGGGAGTGAGAATTTCAGAGGAAAAAGGACAAGAGGAAGTTCAGAGTGTGGTGGCAAGATGAGAGAATCGTTAGGAAGAAGAAAAGTTTAGAAATAGAGAAGGAAGGGTTTGAGATTGAGTGTATATGTTGTTAGGGATTAAGGCCATGCAAAGTATTGTTCTAAGGGTGTATACCCAAGCTAAGGAAGGAAGACAGAGTGTCTCGATGGTCTTACTTGCACGTTGACCATGGAAATTTCTATTGCACCTAAGGAGCCAGTTGGTAGGTGCATCACTCCTTAACGCACATGATTCAGCTCAAAAGGGAAGCAAGTGTAATACCCAGATGTAAAATCAACAAGTTGAATTCTAAGTTGATTCAAACAGTACAAAATCTATTTGATTTCACAAGCTAATCTAGGTTATTTCTTCCAAATGGGTAGCATAGAGCCTACTAAGACAATTGCACATAATAAAAAAATATTATTTTATAAAGTTCTTATACGTCTAACAATATGAACATGAACAATAAAGACAGAATTTAAACAAACAATATATTTAAACTCAATTCAAATCTCACAAATTCATGAATTAAAAGGAGATACTATAAACCCAAGCTAAGAAAGATCACCTTAGCCTCTCATCCACATGTCAGATGATGAGGAATTTTTTGGGGACCAAAACCAACGAAATAACTCAGAAAATAGAGAGAACACTTGTAAATATTGATTGAAATAAAAAATGAGAAGACCTAGGCGGCAGAAATTTTCCATTATAAAATTGATGAGGCACCATTCCACTTAGTGCTTTTCACGAATTGATACTGATAAGCATCCACTATATTTGTTAGATGCAATGTTATAGATCCTTCTAGAATCCTTACAAACACTCACAAAGAAAGTTGCTTAGATCAAACCTAGAATCTATGATGATCACTTTTAGATCCTAAGACAACTTACTCCATTAATAGTTTGATCAAGACTAATCCAATGAATTGATTTTTAACATCAAATCTAAAACAAGATTTCAAAAAGATAACACCAAAAGGGTTGAATAAGCACTAGCTTTTTAATATCGATATTCTGTTTTTCTTTTTTTTCTTTTCAAGAGCATTATAAGCCATTTTATAGGCTAAGTGGTCATGCATTGGGGTGGAACTCCAATAGTCACACTTAAATGTTAATTAAAGTAAATAGATGCATGGAGTGGAAGCCTAATAGCCATCCAAATACACCTGAATTTAAAGAAAACAAAACCTAGGAACTTAAAATAAGATCACATACTAAATTAAAGGCCAAATTAAAAAAAACTAAAAAAATGTAAAAAGTCTTCACAATGCCTTAAATAACTCTTGTAGAACTTTTCTCATGTCATCTTTGATCAATTCTCATCTTGAGACATTGAACCAACATTGTAAATAATTTTTACTCAAAATTATTTGTCACTTCATGTGAATTTGCTAGCTTTTGAAGGTGTAATGTAAAAATCTCTTGAATCTTCTTTGCTTTGCTTCTTAAAATTGGTCCTTCAAACACATGCAAAGATTCTGTCGTTGAATTCACATCAGATACGCTACTGCCTTATGATGTCGCAATGCAGATTGCTTTTCTTGAATTGATACACTACTACCTTATGGCACCACGACACAGTAAGGCAGAGACCAAAATGGCCATTTTCTTCACGTTTTGCCTTGAATGATGCTTGAAGACTTTGTTTTTATCCAATGAAACTCCAAATCGACATCAAACCCAAATTTCTACTCTCGAATTGTTCAAAACTTATAAAATAACTACGAACATAAAATTAACAAACAAGTTTGAATTAAGCGAAGCTAGATAGCACATTTTCAGTGCTATCAGTACCAATTTAAATCTTTACCTCAAAGATTTAATATTTGGCCCTAAATATTTAAATAAATAAAATGTAAATTATCTAAAAATTTAGGAAGTCACGTTAATAAACTTTATATTTGCGAGGGCAATGTTGAATTCTAGGTGATTTAGAGGTTGAAATTACTCGACTAGAAATCATTTTCAATCTGATATATGTATATATATATTTTTTATTGATTTGGCAAATCAAGCAATATGGGTATATTTATCCATGTGCCCCTTTTTCAAAGGTATGCTAATTATTGTTTCATCATATTTGTTCAAATGTGACATCCCAAAATCTATAGTTGGCTTGCTTGAACTTGTATACTATCATCAAATGTTGAGATAGGTATACTATTAGTCATTTATCATTTATAACTAATGAGCTCGAATCACTAAGGGATATCAAGTGTATCAAGAAGAATCAAGTGTAACGAGGAGTATTATAATGCGTATCAAGATGTTTCAAGTGTGTATCAAAAGGTATCGAGTGTATCAAAGAGTATCAGGTGCATCAATCAAATATATCAAGTGTATAAAAAAGTATCAGATGTATCAAGGGGTATTAGGTGTATCAGACGTGTATAAGGTGTATCAAACGTATATTAGTAATGAGGGCATTTGTTACATTTTACCTTTTGATGTGTGGACTGGGCTTCGTTTTTGCCATTTTTGCAAATAATAAAATGTGTGTGCTATGGACTTAATTATTATCTTATTTTGTCATTTTTTGCAAGTGCTACATACTATGTGTTAGTAACTATATTCGATTTTAAAAAAAAAGTCTCTAATAATTATCTTAAACTTTCCTTTCAACTCTAAATATGCAAATTAGTGTGTAATAAAATTTTAATTGTAGTTAAACATTGTTGTTAAGTTCAAACTATATTATATTAAGGGCAATGTACAAATTTAGTGATGGTTTTTTAAATTTTACAAATATATAGCGAAAACAAAAAGTAACATTAGATTTCTATTTTTTATTATTACAAAATAACATTTACTAGTTTATTAGCATGTATGATATGAGCACTCAATCGTATGAAATGATTTATATTTGGTATATCTGAATTGATTAGCTAAGATACCAGACATAAAGAATACAAGTCATATTTGTATGTTACTCCTTCAATAGATAAACCAAAATTATTATTCATAAACCATATTTATCATTAAAAATAAGGTTAATTTTTATAAATATAACAAACCGATAAAATATTTACGACTCGTGTAAAAAAATGAAAAAGTCCATTAAGTTGGACATTTTTTAAAAAAATATTTTAAGTTTTCTCTTCATTTTTATAGTCTAATTTCTTCTCCTTTTCCTTTCTGCGATTTTTTTCTTCTTTCTATTGTCTTTTTGTCTTCTTCTGCAATTTTTTTTAAAAGTCAAACCGTCATTTGTTTCAAATCATGTACCAAATATAAAAAAGATTATTTTTAAAAAAAATTTAACTGTTAATTGGTTGTTTAGATCGTGTGATAAATATAAAAGATCGTGAAAAAAATTGTTGGGATATTTGATAGCCAAATCTAAACTATCGTGTACAAAAAAATAGTCAATATAAATGATCGTGTATCAAAAATCTTTAAAAAATCGTTTAGATTTTGCTGTCCAAATTTAAATGATCAAATCTAAAATTTAAACGATCGTGACAAAAAAAATAGTCAAATTTAAGCGATCGTGTACCAAATAATCTTTAAAAAATCATTTAGATTTGGCTACAAATTTAAACGATCTTGTACCAAATATAACGATCAAATTTAAACGATAGACGTAGAAACAATCATTTTCCGAAAATCTTGAAAAGATCGTTGAGATTTGGCAACTAAAATTAAACGATCATGTACAAAAAATTATTAAAAAAATCATTTAAATTTGATTTGATCGTTTAGATTTGAACTCCCCAATCTAAATGATCGTAGCCAAATCTAAACTATCATTTTTAAAATACTAAATGATCTTTTTTCAAATATATTATGCATTGGATGACGATTAATCGGGACATTTTTGGAATTTTTCATTATGGGTCTGTGGGCTTTTTTCGTTTTCGAAATTGTTCTATACGTTATAAATATTTTGCCATTTTTTAATATTATTTAGAATACCCCACGTATCCATATTTCTAACTTTTTATTTACATGTTTTTAACCATTTTTCTTTTCTTTCTTTAATATATACCTATAAACCATCATCTTGAAAAACATCGAAAACACAAAAAATAGTTATTAAACAAGTTTGGTTTGTTATTTGGAAAATTGCATCAAATAACAAAAATATTTAGAAAAAAACAGCTCATGACACCAATTTTTTGTATATTACGAATATGACAAAATCAGTAATATCATACGACTGTCAGACAGTAAACGTAGGGCTATTGGAGGGCTATAAGACGGTAATCATAGGGCTACCAGAGGGTCACCACTTTTAAATTTGCTACTTTTACAAATTTACAAAATGTTCTGACATGAGCTTGTTGAGCATAAAACTTTGACTAATTAAATTCAGCCACATCATCACAACAAATATTGTGGTAATTATATTTTTTTATTAGATTTTGATAATTAAGTTTACTCAACCCAACCCAATTCAGGTCCAATAAACAAATGGGTTCAAGCCCAAGTTCAAAAAGTAGATGGGCCCAAGTCTAAGCACAACAAACAAATGGACTCAAGCCCAAGTCCAAAAAGCAAATGGGCCAAAGTCCAAGTCGAATAAACAAATGGGCTCAAACCCAAGTCCAAGAAGCAAATGGGCCCAAGCCCACCAGTCCATGAAAATTCTCTATAAATAGAGACTTTTGCCATTCATTTGAGGGATCTTTGGTTGAAGGAAGCATTGAAGTTTTGAAATACTAAAGCTCTGAAGAATTGAAAATTCAAACTTCTATAAAGCTCTCAAGACGAGCAAGCTCTTATCAATTTTGAGATCATCATCTTCTGAAAGATTGAAGACTTGGAAGATCAAACTTTCCTTAAATTCCAAAAGACTGAAGCTCAATTAGACTTGCACCTACTACATCCTAAAGACCGAAAATGAAGAAATTCTATGTTTTTAACTTGTATTCGAGAGAAGACATCAAAGGAGTAAATACTAGAGATTGTATTCACAATATTCATCAATATATCAAAGTTCAATTCCACGAATTATATTTCTTAGAAATCTCGTATGAACAGTTTGGCACGCCCAGTGGGATCATCTCTACCTTTCATCTCTTTCTCTATTGAAGAATATCTAAAGAAATCATGGCATCCCAAGGCAACACTTCCAAAGCTTCAAGCGACATCGGCAAGCAGCCAAATACTCTCAGCTGCTCAAGGGGAACTCAATCTTCTAAGGAAATGCCATCTTTTGAGATCGCAAAGAACATTTGGGAACGACTATCCAAGCCACCAAAAGGTGGAGTTATAATCAAAGAAAATTCTGTGATTGATGAATAAATTTCGTCCTTTGAACACTTAAATGAGGAGATGCCTCATCCAAATATAATGTTAGTTATGGTGACTGACGTAGATACAAGTGAAGACAGAATGACTGAGCTTGAAAAGAAGATCAACATGTTCATGAAGGTTGTTAAAGAAAGAGATAATGAGATTGAATCTCTCAAGAATCACATCGAGCATCGTGATGCTACTAAATCAAGCCATACACATACTGTCAAGAATACTGACAAAGGGAAGGCAGTTATGAAAGAAATTTAACTATAAAATTCGACCTCAATTGCATCGTTGTCTGTTTAGCAGTTGCAAGAGATGATTGCAAACTCCATCAAAACTCAATATGGTGCACCTGCTCAAACTTTCTCTTTGTGTTCCAAGCAATATACGAAGAGGATCAACAATCTCAGAATGTCGAATGTATACCAACTACCTAAGTTCCAATAGTTTGATGGAAAGGGTAACCAAAATAATATGTTGCTCATTTCATCGAAACATGCGAAACTGCTTGTACGAGAGGAGATTTGTTGGTAAAATAGTTCGTTTGAACTCTGAAAGGAAACACCTTCGACTGGTACATCGACCTGGAACATGAATCCATTGATAGTTGGGAGCAGCTTGAAGGAGACTTTTTCAATCGCTTCTATAGCACCTGACGTATCGTCAGCATAATGGAGTTGACAAACATCAAACAACAGAAGAGGGAGTCCTTCATCGACTACATAAACCGATGGAGAGCTCTAAGTTTGGATTGCAAAGACAAGCTCATAGAAATATCTGCAGTTGAGATGTCTACCCAAGACATGCATTGAGAACTTCTATATATTTTACAGGGGATAAAACCACACACGTTTGAAGAGTTGGCGACTCGTGTCCATGATATGGAACTAAGTATGGCACGCAGAAGAGCAAAAGATTTCTTGGTTCCTAAAATGAGGAGTGACAAGAATGAAATTGATGACACTAAAACGATTGTAAATAGTGTCACAAATGAGTCTATGGTTGTTCATGGAACTCCTTTAAAATCATTTTCTAAAAGAAAAGAAACAAAAATTGACGAAAAGCATGATGGCGAGGAAAAGCGATGCCCAACTCTTAAAGAAAGATACGAAAAAATTTATCCATTTCTGACTCTGATGTTGCAAACATGTTAGAGCAACTATTAGAGAAGCAACTTATTCAATTGCTAGAATGCAAATGACTAGAACAAGCAAGAAAAGTAGATGATCCTAAATACTGTAAGTACCATCGGGTCATTAGTCACCTTGTTAGAAAGTGTTTCATGTTGAAGGAGTTGATTCTAAAGTTAGCTCGTGAAAAGAAGATCGAGCTGGATATTGATGAATTAGCTGAGACAAATCATGTTGCGGTCGAGATGACTTCAAGTGTTCTACCATCAACACAACTTTATGATCAAAAGAAAAGCTTAATTCAGTTTATGACTTTTGAATCTATAGTTGTCAAATTTCAACAAAGGATCGTGACGATAGACTCCCAAAACAAAGAAGAGCCTATTAAAGATTATGACAAAGGATTGATAATTGTGACTCGTCGAAAAGGAAGACAACCAAATTCCATTCAAAAGGACTCATCATTCCGTCAAAAGCATGCAAAAGGAAGCATCTCCCATAAAAAGAAGGGGAAAAGAAACAATAAGACATGGAAGCTTGAGTCTATGCAAGAGGAGGATGATGATCTTCTCCAACCTCAATGGCCGTTAACTTGTTAGAATTTCTCTCAAGAAGCTTCCTTGACCATCATCCAAAGGAAGTATTAGAAATCACTACATGTCATGCTGTCAATATAGAAGAAGTCGACAACAATTATGCATCTTCAGAAGAAGTCGACAATTCAAATAAAATTAAGTAAAAGACTTCTGTCTTTGATCATATCAAGCCTTCAACTACTTGATATTCAGTCTTTCGAAGATTGAGTATGGCCACGAAAGAAGAAGAAAACTAATGTCCAATGTCTACTTTCACTCGAACTTCAGCTTTCAAAAGGCTAAGTATCTCCACATCGAAGAAAGATCAACCTTCAACATTTGTTTTTGATCGACTAAAGATGACAAGCGGTCAACATGAAAAAGAGATGAAAACTTTGAAGGTAAAATCACTTCATGAAGAAAACAATGGCGAGAAGCTTTGAAGTACTGAAGCTCTGAAGAATTGAAGATTCAAATTTCTATAAAGCTCTTAAGAAGTGCAAGTTCTTATTAACTTCGAGATCATCATCTTCTGGAAGATTGAAGACTTGGAAGATCAAACTTTCCTTCAATTCTAAAAGACTGAAGCTTAAATAAACTTGCACCTACAGCATATAAAGACAAAAGATTAAGAAATTCTAAGTTTATAACTTGTATTCGAGAGAATACATCAAAGAAGCAAATACTAGAGATTGTATTCATAATATTCATCAATATATCAAAATGCAATTCCACGAATTACATTTCTTTGAAATCTTGTGTGAATAGAGCTCTATTATCATAATTTTTTTACTATTTTTGCAAAAACTCTTTTTTTTTCTTTTTAAATAGATATTAAACCTATACAGTTTTTGTTTTTTAAAAATAGAAAACCAAAAATTGAAAACTTAAAAAGCCAAAAGTCAAAAAATTAAAATATGATCATCAAACAAGGCCTAAAATAGTGAATTAGGCTCCACTATTTCGTAATCAAATTTTTTATATCTAGATTTTGTAAATTAAACATGTAAACCCTTCTTTCTTTTGTCATTTGCTTTCCATCGATGTTTTAAAAACTGAGCCTAAATTTTGAAAACTAATAACTCACTTTTAAATTTTAGTTAGAAATTCAACCGTATTGCTCTTACTATTAATTATTTTTTAGGTATATATAACAAGGAGTAAGGAGACTCAAACTAAAGATCTTATGTAAATATCATTGTCATTTGTTAGTTGAGTTGTGTTAGCTTTGCCTCCATTCTTTTGTTAAAAAAAAAAATGAAAATCACTAAATTTTAAAACACAGAAAATACTAAACTAAACAATTTTAAAAAATTGACCTTTAGTTTTTTAAAATTAAGCTTGTAAAATATTGCTTCCCTTTTCGAAATCGTTCCCTTCTAATTTTTGTTCGCCCGTATACGAAACCTATCACACCAACTCTTAACTCTCATTCTCATGATTCGATATTATTGGCCTAAATATAAGATTCAGTAGCTAGTTGTATTGATAATTGTTGGATATATGAAATAATTATAAAGATTACATTTGTAACTACCTTTGTTTTTAATCTTTTTCATAGTAAATATATAGTAATTAATTCTAATAGGAAAAATACTAATTGACATTAAAGTTAGTATATATTGAACGCATCACAATGTATTAAGAGCTGTTTATAAAAGAAAAGGCAAAGCCATTCCCCTTCATTTTCACATTTACTACACCACCATGTTCTTGGTCAAGCTTACAAACTTTGATCCTCTTCTTGACGCAACCTCCTTTTTTGCTCAAATTTCCTTCGACGTTGCTGATGTGAAATTCACGCCTTCGAAATTCTTCATAATTGCCTCGCACCGTTCCCCTCGCTTCATCGCAACGCTACAATTGTCGCCACAATGGTTCACTAGTTTTTCCGTTGATCGTGATCATAGTTCTAAGGTTTCCCTTGAATCCTTCCATGATGCTATATTGGATGGTGGAAGTTTTGCTTCAATGACAATCCATCTTTTGGACAAAACAAACCAAATGATCCTTAGATTTGATACTCCTTCAAGTAAGTATATTTTTCTTTCAAATCTTTTAATTTGCTTCTAAAATTACATGATCGATGCGATATTCTTGTCATTTCTTGATCAACATTTTAGATTATTATTTTTTATGTATATATTGTGACAACAATGTTGTTACAGAATAATTATCTTGATTGTTTTGTGGGAGATTTTTCTCTTAATCTTTTAATTTATTTATTGTTTAGGGTTTAATCTAATTAATTCAAAATATATGGTTTGTTTTCTAGACGAAAGCCAACCTTTGCATCACGTATTGACATTGTCACCTCCCCAAGCAGAAGACAATCAAATTGGCCAACATGAAGTTGACGAAGGAAAATATTTCATAGTTAAATCTAAGGCATTAAGACGAATTATTAAAGATTTACCTATTTTCCAAAATGATTCAAGTAATTGATAATCTTCTTTTTCTTCTTCTTTTGATATATTTATTTAATTAATTTTATAACAGAATTCGGAGAATATAGTACAGGAGGGGCCCGTTGGAGGCACCGACTTGCGCTATAATTCTCTATTTTTTCCTATTAAAAAATTTTAATTCTTTTAACAACTTGTTTATCTGTCACAGTCAATTGTGTTGATGTAACAAAGTCTCGAGTCAAATTCTCAATTGCATCTAAGGAGATTATTCTTGCTGAGGTATTGTTCATTTTCTAACATCACAATGTTAAGTGTTTTTCAAATATAATGAATTAGTGTAAGATCA
>JBBPDI010076899.1:0-14966 GCA_037974545.1 Cucumis variabilis | reverse complement strand
TTTGAATGGTATATATAAAATGTACATCAGACAACTCAAACAAACAATGATTTATATATATATACACTGAAAAACAAACAACTCTGCATATTTTGGTACTTACTTGACTTCAAAGAGGGTGAATACACCACTGAAATAGGAAGTTAGAAGTCGAAACCAAAGAAATAGGCATGGACAAGAAATGGATCAAAGATGCAGGCGTTCGCCGGAGGCAACCAAGGTTGAAGTTGAAGTGAGGTCAAATGTATCGAAGTGAAGAAGATGAAGTCGAAGTTGAAGTTGAAGTTGAGGTGAAGAAGACGAAGTCGAAGTGAAGAAGACAAAGTGATGGGTTTAGGAGGGAATTGTTTTTGATGAAGAGAAAAGAAAAAGAAAAGAGGAATAAATTATATGGGGGTATTTTGGACATTTCACTCCAGATTTATCCTAAATCTCAACTTTTTAAAAACCAATCCTATTTTTTATTTTCTACCCCATTTTTAGCCTATTTTTGGCAATTTCCCTTACTTGTTTGCCTTTAAGTTCAACTTGCACAGTACAAGAGTCACTTGCTACTTGATCCTCGATGCTCAGCAAGTGGTACCTCGTTTCCCAAGTTAACGAAAAAAATAATTACATTTTTAAGTTCCTTGATGAATATTACTATATTACTTGCTACTCAATCTTCGATTCCTCCAAAAAAAAATTACATTAAAGAAGGAAATGAAACCCATATCATATCACAAGTGGAATCCCCAAGTGGAACCCTTTGAAGACAACATTTTATAGGAAAAAATTAGGAATACTTGTTCAACTAAATCAGGTAAGTTACACTCAAACACTAGTTTGGAATACTTGTCAGGTTATACAATAATTAGTTTATATATGGGTAAATTGAATATATTCAATGCGTGCGTTCAGAGAGTGTGTGGCCAATATGGGTTACATGGTAAGCACATAGCCAGTAGATTTTGCATGTTATGTAAGTTGAGGATTGTAAACAAAATTGAGCAACATGAAACATGTATCGAATATCAAGTATCGCGTATTGAGTATCGAGTAGCGTGCATTGAGTAGAATGTAACTAGTAACAATTTTTTGTAAAACTATTAAATGTTTGTATGCTGGAATAGTTTTACTAATTTATTTTTGTTGAATAAGAAATTTTGGGACCAATCACAAATTGTCACGTGATTTACTAAATTAATGATGAAAAAATATAAATAATTGAATTTGGGACTACTTAAAAAATTGTCATGTGTCCCAAATTAATTGGTCAATTCTTATGATATTACATGTTATCAATGTGACAATTAGATCAAGCTATTTACTTTGATCCAGTTAAATATTATTTACTTGGATTAAAGTTCAATTAAGCCTAAAAATAAATTTAAATTAACACAAATGCTAAATATGACTCAAATTTATGTGGTTAAGCCCCATGGATCAACCAAACTCAAATACATAAAGCCAACCAAAGAACTCTATAAATAAAGTTCTCCTCATTTGTGAGAGTTAGAAAATTTTTTACTCTAGAAGGTGTAGAGAGAATTCTTTCAAGAGCCAAAAGACTCTCTAACTCCCGATTGTCCTCGAAGATTAAAGTTCAAGCATCCAAGAGAGAGAATCAGATGATCAAATACTAGAGATCGAACCACATCGCATCAAATCAACATAAATACAATATCAACACAAGTTCAACTCCACGAATTAAATTTTTTTAGAAATCTCGTACAAACAATTTTGTTTGCATGTAAGGATGAAAAAGAGGCAGTACATGGGATGAGGAGAAATAATGCTATAATCAAGGTCATTTAAATGATGTCCAAGTCTCGACAACAATAACATATATTACATTAACAGAAATGATATACAAACTGACTACGTGAAGTGCATCAATGTACAGTATTGTTGTGTTGGGAAAATATAAGTTGATTTCGATTCTCCTATTGCATTTTCAGAGGATTTCGATTCTCCTATTGAAGATGACGTTCAATTCACATTCAGCTCTTGAAGCCCATATGAATTGGGTGTTGGCCACAACCCCGTCACAAGCAAGAAATCATCCTTGGTGAACTTCACAATTGTGCCATTCAAATTAAAAGCCATGACATCCCTCGTGTTATCTTTCATTTCCCGCAGTAGGATGTAATTAACAAGTGAACTGTTGAATTTTACGTCCATATCGATGAATCGATCGAACATAGTCTTTTTGAAGAGATTAAGTTGGGTAGGTGTAAGCTTCTCCTTCAGCATCTTATTAATCAGTGTGATGTGGGAAGACAAATTAGTAGCTTGGCAAGATAATCGATCATTCACATAAATTTTGAATTGACTAGCCATGCTGCACAGGAAACAACATGAAATGAATTATAATTAGCTAGTGATAAATCCTCACTCCTTGTTTTACTCGCTACTCGATGTATGACATACTCGATACTTGATGTTCCTTGCATCGCCCTAAATATTGTATACTCGTTACACGACACCATATACTCGACACCGATGCTTGATACTATGGTTGGTGTTCGTAAACATAATCCTAGGTTGGTGTTTGTTAACATTAAATCCTAGTTCTTCGTACTGAAAAAGAGGGCAACAAAAAAATGTAGATTCTATTTTCGAAGTCCATAATGGAAAAAAAAACGATATGGGTATGCTTTAACTAAGACTGAGTATCTAGCAACTACTAAAATGCATGTGCTTCAAAGTGAATATTACCTTCTACAAGTATTAGTGACATCCAAAAGCATGATGAATCACAAGAAAACGATGAATCAAGGGTGAGGAGGATAAAACCAAAGAGCATCAGAATTTTCGAAACAAGAATAAAAAATATTATGAGAGGACAACAATGATCTTTTTGTTTACAAGTATTCAATAAGTTAATTGGAGGAATTGAGTAGCGAGCAATATGGATGCGTGCACCGAGTAAAGCGTGTACTACCTTAAAAATGTATTTAGTTTTTCATTAATTTGGAGAATAAGGTATCGAATGTCGAGATTGAGGATCAAATAGATAGGAATCGAGTAGCTAGTGGCCTTTGACTGAACTTAGAGGCAAATAGGTAACTCCTTCATGGTGCTGATGCAATCAAAATGCCACTTTTTATTGAGTAGCAAAAAGTAAGTAGGCTATTTTTCGATTGTGCCCCTGAAAAAGAGGCTATCTGGACAAAAAGCACATTGAACTTCTGTTGGAATGCCTTGAAGGTGTAAAGTCTAAATTGAACGTCTAAACAGTCTGCGTGCTAACTCGTCTTATAATTCACCTGGTATGCTGGTATCTCGCTAGAACAGAATGCCTTCTATAGTCAATTTGCCTATTGGTCAAGTCGCCTAATGTTCAACTCGCTTGGTCAAGTCGCCTGGTCAAAACACCTACTACAAAACAGAAATAAATTAAGAAAAGAAGGTTGAGTTGCGGATCTCACTTTCTTTAAGACGTTCCACAACTCTACTCCTTTGTGCAAACAGATTTATGTAGCCCCGTCCTCCCTAGGATAAAACAGTTATGTTCTTCAATAAGAATTGCATCAAAACTAATTGGAATACCAACACTCAAATAGACACTTTTGATTGCTAAAAAAACTCACAAAAAGATTGTACAAGAAGTTTTTCTTGTTTTTCTCATATCTCAAAATGAAGGAAAAGTGTTTATATAGTAGAGGAAACTAAAAGAGATGGTAATTAAATGAAAATTTTAATTATGGAAACATTTGTAATTAAGGGAAGATAACATTAGAAATTAAATGTAAAATGGGATTAAAACATTTCTCTTTTATGATGTGAGATAGTCATAAAGATTTTGTATTAAAGGGTTAATGATGATATCATTATTACATCTCATCTTGCCTAGCCATCTTGCCTAGGATGACGGCATGTGTGTGGAGATTCTAGCAAGTTGCCGAGCCATTTTTCCTAGGATGGCAACTTGCGTGTAAAGATTAGCAAATCTAATTGCCTAACCATCTCACCTAAGATGACCAGACGTAACATATTTACTTATCTTCTCTTCTTTCCAAACTCTTACTCAGATGAGTATTTTGTAATAATTAATGTTTTCAAAAAAAATTATGAACAAACTTCTCTCCTGGATATAAAGAGTTTATATGGACTTCTGGACTAAAAGTATTTCATAAATCTTCTTAACTCAAACACTCTTAGAATGATTTTGGTTAAATTAAACGAGGGGAAAATATCTTTTTGGTTTCTCGACTTTGAGTTTATGTGGACTTAGAATGATTTTGGTTCAAGAGATGTGTCTTAGAGGTTCTTTTACTTTTATTATTTTTTCTTTTTTTAAAAGAACATTTTTATGTATGAAGATTAAAATAACCACGTAATGGACATATATTATTTTAAAATTAATTCAATCATCATTTTAGTCATCTTTTTGTTAAGTTACGATTTTGTTATTTCAAGGACCATCATTTTAAACTCAGATACAAAATCTGTTGAATGTATATTTTTGTTAATTAAATGTTTGTTTGTTGAAAAAGATTTATTGCCAAATCAAATCTTAGATTATGTTAGTTAAATGTTTTTTCTTTTGAAAAAGATTTATTAGCAAATTAAATCTTTCAAAGATATAGGTATTAAATCTTTCGAAGATTTAGGTGGTTGTTGGAGGATTCCTTTTTGTGTGGATTGAATCTATATATGCGAAGTTTCCTCGTAGATTAAAGGTTGACGAGACAAGATATGTGCATATGATCTATTGAAGACGTCCATAAACACAGAAGTTCTTAATCAGGTGAATAACAGTTTATGATGACTCAATGTTGTTTATGTTGAAGGTACTGTGCACAAATTAAGTACAGGATAAAACAAGGAATATTTACAGAGGAATTAAGGGATCTATTCAACAGTCGGGGGGAGCCTGAGAGTATCTCTGTAAGATTCATGATATATTCAGGGGGAGCTTGATGTTTGTAATAGTTAATGTGTTAGCAATTATTTTGTAACGAGTGAGAAGTGTTACTGACTATGAATCTTAATAATATTCATGATCTGAGTCAAGAGATTCTCCAGATGTATTCACGTTTTGCCGAACTGGGTTACCAAAGTACTGTGCAATTTATTTCTATTTGCCCTTTAGCTAAACATGTAGTCAATCGCATAACGTATAGATACAGATCATATTACTGTGTTTATTTCAATTGGTATCAGAGCAGGTTCATTACTTATGGACACACAAAGAGAAGGTACCCCAACTACGTGACCTCCAATTATGGATGGAAAGAATTACTCATATTGGAAGATTTGTATGATATCTTTTCCAAAATCCCTGGATTTAAAGGTCTGGAGAGCTGTGAAAGTAGGGTGGACTCCTCCTATGATGACTGTAGATGGAAAATCTGTACCGAAACCTGAGGAAAACTGGACAGAAGCAGAAGAACAGGTCTCTCTGGCCAATTCTAAAGCTTTAAATGCAATATACAATGGAGTAGATTTGAATATGTTCAAATTGATCAATTCATGTGTCTTGGCACAAGATGCATGGAAAATATTTGAAGTAGCATTTGAAGGAACATCCAAAGTTAAGTCTTCTTTACTTTTACTCTTGACCACCAAGTTTGAATCATTGAGAATGATGGAAGAGGAAAACATAACTGATTACAATGTACGAGTTCTGGAAGTTGCTAATGAGTCTTTCAATCTATGTGAAGAAATTCCTGAGTTTAAGTTGGTCCAAAAAGTTAAAAGATCTCTACCCAGAAGGTTTGATATGAAAGTTATTGCGATAGAAGAAGCTCATGACGTCTCTACACTTTCCCTTGATGAATTGTTTAGTTCTCTTCTTACGTTTGAGATTACCCTGGCAGATCATGTAGAAAGTAAGGGTAAAGGACTTGCATTTCAATCTATTCAGAAAGATGATCATACTGAAAAAGGGAAAGGCCCGATGAGCAACTAAATGATCCAATCGCTTTGCTTACTAAGCAATTCTCCAATGTAATTAAAAAAATGAACAACTCTAGCAATCCTGGCTCTCATAATCGATCCTCGAATAACTCTAAATGATGAGAATTCGACCGAGCTAGCTCCAAAGAATCTGAACGATCATCAAGCAGAGATAGCAGATTGTTCAAGTGTCGGGAATGTAGAGGTTACGGTCACTATCAGGCAGAGTGTCCAACTTATCTGAGAAGGCAGAAGAAGAGTTTTGGAGCAATTTTATCAGATGAAGATTCAGAAGAAATTGTTGAAGAAGTAGAATTTGCAAGTGCATTTACCAGCATCGTTTCAAACTGTGAAGGAGATTGTGAATACCAGATGGGTAATAACATGGATCGGTTGAATACCGAAAACATGTCATATAATAAAATGAAATCACTATGGAAAGAGGACACAACTGTCAGAGCAGCTCAAAAGGAGAAAATTCAGGAGTTAATGGCTGAAAATGAGAGACTGTTGTCAATAATCTTTAATTTGAAACAAAAACTCAAGGAATCTCAAACAAACTATGATCAGCTGGAAAAGTCAGTGAAGATGTTAAATTCTGGTACTGAATCTCTTTGAAAACATATTGTCCCTGGAAAAAATAGGCTCTGGTAAGGAAGGCCTAGGCTACAATGGTTAAAGTACACAGAAGAAACATGACAACAAGACCGTGTTTGTCTCAGCAAGATCAGGTATAATCAGAGAAATGAGAGCTTCACAAAAATGCAGCAGACGTCATCCATTCTAAAAAATATGGGTATGTCATTTCTGTGATAAGAAAGGACATATAAAACCATTTTGTTATGCTATGATGAACATGAATAGGTATAAAAAGGAGCATAAATCAGAATTGTGAGAATGAGAAAAATTAGAAATTAACTTATGAATACCAAAGAAGACACAGTACAACCAAGTGCTGGAGAGTTAAACAGCAGCATGAGAAGAGTAATATAGCATTTACATCAGTGCAAGTATCTCAAGATGACTGGTTTTTTTATAGTGGATGTTTGAGGCACATGACGGGAAATCGCTCGTACTTCACAAATTCTGTTGACTGCTCCTCTGGACATGTGACATTTGGGGATGGTGCAAAGAAAAAAAATACTTGCTAAGGGTGATGTGGCTGGACAAAATCTTCCTAGTTTGAGAGATATGCGATATGTTGAAGGACTTACAACGAATCTGATAAGCATAAGCTAATTATGTGATCGGGGCTATGCTGTAAATTTCAGCAAAGAAACCTGTGTTGTGTCAGATAAACATTGCCAAAAAGTAATGAGAGGTATCAGACAGACAGATAATTGCTATCACTGGTGCGCTAATCAATCTGAAGTATGTCAAGTATCTAGAGATGAACAAACTCAGATTTGGCACCAGAAATTAGGCCATGTTAGTCTAAGCTCTCTTGATAAGCTGCTTAAACATGAAGCTATCTTAGGTCTTCCAGCCTTGAATGTCAAAGGGCAGCTGTTTTGTAGAGATTTTCATCAAGGCAAACAGACACGAGCTACACATAAAAGTAGCCGAGAATGCTACACCAACAGAATTCTGGAATTACTTCATGTGGATCTCATAGGACCAATGCAAACTGAAAGTCTAGGCAAAAAGAAATATGTTTTAGTTTGCGTAAATGATTAGTCTCGGTATACATGGATCTAGTTCTTGAGAAACAAGTCTGAGATGCCAAAAATTCTTATAAGATTGTGTCAAAATTTGCAGAGAGAGCAAGTAGAAAATATCATAAGAATACGAAGTGATCATGACAAAGAATTTGAAAATTCTGAAATGGATGGTTTTTCTGAAAGTGAAGGTATTAGTCATAAAATTTCAGCACCGTTGACTCCTCAGCAGAATGGAGTTGTTGAAAGAAAAAACTGTATGCTTCAAGAGATGGCTCGAGTTATGTTACATGCCAAAAACCTTCCTTTGAGTTTCTGGGCTGAAGCAATGTATACGACCTGTCATATTCACAATAGAGTAACAATTCGCACTGGATCTACAGCAACACTGTATGAATTATGGAAAGGCAGAAAACCAAACGTAAAGTACTTTCACATCTTTGGAAGTGTTTGCTATATTCTGGCAAATCGAGAGTACCATAGGAAATTTGATGCCAAATCAGACAAAGGAATTTTTCTAGGTTATTCTCCTAACAGTCGAGCATATCGGGTGTTTAACAATCGAACACAGTCAATTATGGAAACCATTAATATTAGTGTCAATGAAAATGAGAAGGAGACAGAAGTGATGTCTACAGTCCAAGATGAGGAGGATACTAGTTGTACTCAGACATATGATGAACAATTCAATGCCTCAAATGATCCTGATGCTGGTGCAATTGTCATGACTAATGGAACTACTGAGGTTACTGATGTCAGTTCTCCTGATGACTCTGCTGAGACTCACAAGCATCAGAGAGGACCATCCTCTAGAATAATAAAGAATCATCCATTGGAGATATTCGAAGTGGAGTAACAACCAGGAAGAAGGATCGAATTGACTATGCCAAGTTAATTGCTAACATTTGTTATACATCTACCATTGAACTAGGAATAGTGTCTGAAGCCCTTGGAGATGAATTCTGGATCTGTGCCATGCAGGAAGAGCTTCTTCAGTTTCAACATCTTAATGTGTGGAAGTTGGTTCCTAAGTCTCCAAATGTAAATGTCATCGAAACAAAATGGATCTTTAAAAATAAAACCGATGATACTGGTCAGATTACTCGCAACAAGGCTCGGCTAGTGGCACAAGGATATTCACAGATTGAAGGAGTTGATTTTGATGAAACGTTTGCTCCTGTTGCCAGACTCGAAGCTATTCGCTTACTGCTTAGCATTGCGTGTGTACAGAAAATTAAGTGGTATCAGATGGATGTCAAGAGTGCCTTCTTAAATGGGTACTTAAATGAAGAGGTGTATGTAGCACAACCCAAAGGATTTATTGATCATGAATTTCCAAATCATGTATATCGGCTGAATAAGGCTCTCTATGGATTGAAACAAGCTCCTCGTGCCTGGTATGAAAGACTTACAGAGTATCTATTGAGTCATGGATATGTTCATGGGAACTCTGTTTATACAACGTCATGAACAGAATGTTATTGTAGCTCAGATCTATGTGGATGACATCATCTTTGGAGGATTTCCAAAGGCAAATGTTACCGGTTTTGTTCAAGTCATGAAATCAGAATTTGAAATGAGTATGGTCGGAGAGTTGTCATTCTTTCTTAGGTTGCAAATCAAACAGGACATAAACGACATCTTTATTTCTCAAGCGAAATACGCACAAACTATGATTAAGAAGTTTGGTCTTGAAAATTCACACTCCAAACTAACACCTGCAGCAACCCATATAAAACTCACCAAAAGTTGTGAGTCAAATGTTGTTGATCAGAAGGTTTATGGAAGTCTAGTTGGGAGTGTACTGTATCTTACAGCTAGTCGACCTGACATTACATATGTTGTAGGTATTTATGCCCGGTTTCAGGCCTCTCCTTGACATTCTCATATGCTCGTGGCTAAACAAATCATAAAGTATGTTTGGGGCACATCTGACTATGGTTTGTTTTACTCATTTGATACGAACACTTCTATCGTCGAATATTGTAATGCTGACTGGGCAGGATACGTAGATGATAGTAAATCCACTTCTAGGGGGTGTTTCTTCTTGGAAAACAATCTTATTTCCTGGTTTAGCAAAAAATAAAACTTCGTCTCATTGTCAACTGCTGAAGCAGAGTACATAGCAGCTGGGAGTGCCTGTTCTCAACTTTTATGGATGAAGCAAATGTTGTGGGAATATGGCTTCCAATAGGATACCATGGTGCTATATTGTAACAATATGAGTGCCATTGACATCTCTAAAAATCTGGTACAACATAGTCGCACTAAACATATTGATATTCGCCATCACTTTATTCGTGATCTGGTGGATGAGAGAGTTATAACTCTTCTACATGTGCGAAGTGATCTTCAAGTAGCTGACATATTTACCAAGCCTCTGGATATCAAGTCTTTCGAACATTTAAGGGCTGAATTGGGAGTGTGTAGGTTAACAAAATAGAAACTAAGTTGTGCTGGTTGTTGGGGTCTGGTACTACTGACAGTTTGATTAAGGCCCAAAATAAATTTCATGTGTTTTTCTCTATCATATTTAATTTTGTTTTAAATGGTTTAGTTTTTTGGGTGGTGTTTTAGGCGGGAGTCTCTTAGTTGCTCCCTTCACAGAGAAGACACATCGTTTAGTTGCTTCAACGTTCTTGAGTTCATATCTAGTTCATCGTATTCGCTGATTGCTTCACTACTTCATTCTACAATGGTGAGCACACATCGCGGATATTATAAGGAAGGATCGACTTCTGAGAACCCTGTTCGTACCAATATGCATGAAGTTCAAATAAAAGGAAAACAGATCAAGAGTGTGTCGGCTCGTCGTCCATATGCATGGCTTACTGATCAAGGTAAAATTACACTTACGATCAGTTCGGATAGTGCCTCTTCACGTCATGTCGAACCCATGGCCATGGCTTTATGTTCGTCCTCGAATTCTGACTCCCAAGATAATGTGCCCTTGGCCAAACTAATGTGGGCCAACTCTCGAGCCATTCCCTATGTGGAGCAACCCTCTACTGAGGGTCTGAGTGTGACCTTCTCTATCGATCAAAACCAAATGCCTACTTTGTCACCTTCCCATGTGTCCGAGTTATCTACGGGAACCTTGGTGCATGCTTCCAGTATTCATTCCTCTTCATCTATATCCACTCATGGTGATCCGACTTCCGCCTTGACTCTTGCTTTTGCTCTTTCTTCTATTCCTAAACCAGCATAATCTGCGTCCTCTAAAGTGACTGAACAACGAGGGTTTACCATCAAAATAGGGCATCGTCATCTTTCGTGAAATGTCTTCTTTGTTCTCATTGACGGTATCTTATTTCATCATGAAGAGAATACACAACGTTGGAAGTATGTTGTGCAGCATTGTATGAAAGACGAGGTAACTGTATCTGATCAATATCAGTCCTGTGTTGCTGTTATAGAGATAATCTCTCAGGTTGGCCTCTCGCCGACCATTTTTTATGTGGGGCATTTTTATCCTCGATTGATCAGGAAAGTCATTACGAATTTTCCTTCGGACTTTATTGATACCAGCAGTTCTGACTATCAAGTTGTTCATGTTCGTGGCTGTCGCATTGTGCTCTCTCCAACTGCGATAAATCAGTACCTTGATCGACCATCGTCTAAGAGTGTTGTTTCTCCTGCCTAACCTACTAGTACGTTGGCTTCTATTCTAACCGGTGGTTTTTTGTCGGTTTGGCCTGCTGCTGGCATCCCTGCTGCTGCCTTGAGTGTAAAGTATGCCATTCTGCACAAAATTTGGTATTGCCAATTGGTTCTCATCGTCTCATACCTCTAGTGTATCTGTTCCTCGGGCTACATTCTTGTTTCAGATAGGCTCTGGGGCCTTGGTTGATGTTGGATTATTCCTCTATAATCAACTACTTCGACATGTAGGCACCTTTGGCATCAAAAATTCTATTGCTTTGCCGAGGTTCTTCTCCAGTCTTCTTCTTTATTTACATCCTGATATTCTTGGTCCTATGGATGCTCCTGGTCCTCGTCTGTATATTGTTTCCCTCAGTTATCAGCTCTTTCAAGGGTCTCATGTGGCGGACATTGAAGTCTCTAGGTGTTCTTTTCGCCCAGCTAATCCATTTTCTGATCGAGTTGGACCATCTAGGACGACTAACATGTCTCGATCTGATGTTGCTTGGGTCTTATCCTCTCTTGAAGCTGAGTCTCGAATGTTGGGTTCAACCATTTCTCTGTTGAAGGACCGCAAAACTAAAATTGATTCCCTTATTCGCTACTTGCAGATGGTTTCCTCCTCTCCAGCTATCTCTTAGCTCTGGTTCATTCTTTTGTGGTCAAAAGGGGAGTGGTATGTGTGATGATTTAAAAGGTTGGTACGTGTGGTGATTTGAAAGGTTGTCTCTTCTGTTTGATGTGTTGACTTGATAATTCTTTTTGTGTGTATAACTTACAGTTGTTTGAAGCACTGAGGGGTGGTTATTTGCTGTGTCCCTGATGCTGGGTATTTGCAAACTGTAGTGAGTTGGGTTACTCTGATAGTAGGAATTGTTTTTTTTTTATGTGTGTTTTTGACTGAATGATGGTATGGTTGGTTGTGTTCTATTTGGCTCTGTGTCTGACTTTCGGTATAAAAAATATTAGTCCTGTGAAATTGAATCTGTAGATGGGTGTGTGTGTCTCTATAGTTCAGACTGCTTAATGTGGCACTCGTTAATCTTGTAATGAGGCATTCTCTATTGTATCTTCCGCTGATTGAGGAGGTCATGACACTGTTTATTTGTGTTGTGTTGACCAGAAAAAGAATGACCCTGATGATTGACAAAAAATAGAGAGTTTGTTGAATGTATATTTTTGTCAATTAAATGTTCGTTTGTTGAAAACGATTTATTGGAAAATCAAATCTTAGATTATGTCAGTTAAATGTTTTTTTCTTTTGAAAAAGATTTATTAGCAAATTAAATCTTTCAAAGATATAGGTATTAAATCTTTCGAAGATTTAGGTGGTTGTTGGAGAATTCCTTTTTGTGTGGATTGGATCTATATATGCAAAGTTTCCTCGTGGATTGAAGGTTGACGAGACAAGATATGTGCATATGATCTATTGAAGATGTCCAAAAAACATAGAAGTTCTTAATCAGGTGAATAACAGTTTATGATGACTCGATGTTGTTTGTGTTGAAGGTACTGTGAACAAATTAAGTACAGGATAAAAGAAGGAATATTTACAGAGTGAATTGAGGGATCTATTCAACAGTCGGGGGAGCCTGAGTGTATCTCTGTAAGATTCATGATATATTCAGGGGGAGCTTGATGTTTGTAATAGTTAATGTGTTAGCTATTATTTTGTAACGAGTGAGAAGTGTTACTGACTATGAATCTTAATAATATTCTTGATCTGAGTAAGAGACTCTCCAGATGTAGGCACGTTTTGCAGAACTGGATTACCAAAGTACAGTGCAATTTATTTCTATTTGCCCTTTAGCTAAACCTGTAGTCAATCGCATAACGTATAGCTACAGATCATATTAACTGTGTTTATTTCAAAATCGTTAAATTTAGAAACATATAATCAAATAAAATTAAACAAAAAAATCTAAGAGAACATAAGTACATATTTATTTTCCACATGCATCAAACAAAAGGATTTATAGTAAATTTGAAGCATTTAAGATTTGAGATTTTTGTTTTTATTCTACAACTCTACTCTCTTTTGTATTACAACTATTTTGTTAGCATTTTTTCATATTTAGTGAGAATTCTAGAGCTGTAGTATAGTATATGTGCCAAAATTATGGTTGTTTTTAATTATAATTTGATGGTTTTTTACATACAATCATTTTCATTAATTTCCCTCAAGTAAATGATATGATGGAAATAGTATGATGCAATATGGTTAACCAATATTATATATATATATTTACTTTTCCCTAAAGTTGAAATTAAACAACACTCTTAAATTCTTATTTAAAGCATTAGGGCGTGTTTGGGCCCCAGACAATTACTGTGGGCTTGGGTTATTACAACCCTAACCCACGTTTGGGGCCCATTTTAAGGAAACTCTAGTTTTAGGGTTTCCATTTTCTATTTTTGCCCTTAATTCAATTGTCCACACCTCTCAACCCTTCACGATTTTTGTACAGTTTTCTCCATCTCAACTCATCTTCATACTTTTTCCACTCGTCTTCAACCTCTCTTCAACACTCAGTTCACCTTTCCTTAAACCGTTTTATCCTTTCTCGATCTCCATACGAAATCATTCTATCGTCTCTTGAATCGTTATCAACGACGTTGTTTTTTGCTGTGGTTCACTACTCTTTTCCTTTTACTTTCCTCTTACTCTTCAAACATTTTCGTTTCTTATTTAATCCTCAAACCCACCCTCCAACCTTTTTCTTCAAATTAAACCATTCTTCTTCTTCTTCTTCATCTTCAACCTTTCGATTTCAATATGAGGGTGAGTTTCATTTTATTTTTCCTCTCTTTTTAATGGGTTTACTTTAATCTCTCTGTTTTCTCACTTTAACTTACTTCCACTGTTTTCCTTCTGCAGAAAGTTGTAGTGAGATTGGACTTACATGATGATAAAGGGAAACAAAAGGCTTTAAAATCCATCTCTGTTCTTGAAGATAATCCATCACTCAACAATCCTTTTTCAAATTTCCTTCATTTTTTCCCTTTTTTGAGAGTGAATTAACTGATCAGTTTAAATTATAATGTTATTTCCATTTTGAAGGAATTGAATCGATCGCCATAGACATGAAGGACAAGAAGCTAACAGTAATTGAGGGTGTTGATCCAGTTGATGTAGCTGAAAAGGTTCGAAAGCATTGGTCGAACGCCGATATCCTCAGCATCGGCCCATGAAAGAAGAGAAGGCACCACCAAAAGTGACAAAGCCAACGGGAAAGAGTGAGAGTGAAAAAATTGAAGATCTTCTTAATTGGTACAAAAGCCATGGTTATATTCCTTATGGAGATCCTAATTACCATGTGTATAGTGTAGAGGAGAATCCTAATTCTTGTGTCATTTCTTGAATGGTTTGTTCAATTTTCAGATTGAGTATCAATTAGTAATGAAATATACATATATATAATATGTATTAAGCATCCGGTTCAAACATTTTCAAAAACTTTAGATATCATATTCATGGAATAGTTTTTTCTCAAAGGAAAATATATATTACTAGAGTGGTCGTGTAGGTTTTTTGTTCTCTTCCTTTAATGTTTTTCTTTTACAAAATATGCATTATGTATGTATACACATATACGAAGTTTAGGAAACTTAAGATCATATTATTGTCTAAAGGTTGGATTTAATTTGTGATAAGGTTATTTGAGTATTAAAAAAAGAGTTAAAAGAAGACAAATTTTGAAAGGGTGAGGTGTCCTCTACAAAAAAGGAAAAATGCAAAACCATATATTTTATAAAATTATTTATGTTGAGATGTTTGTG
>JBBPDI010076840.1:0-14976 GCA_037974545.1 Cucumis variabilis | reverse complement strand
TCTCTTCCACCTTTTTGCTTTCACACCTAAATTTAAAGCATGAGTGGCTAAAGGAAGGACAAAAATAATGGCATGTGCCAATTTTTCTTTCTTTTTTTCAAAAATAAAAAAAAAATTAGAGAGACATAAATATATTTTAAAATTAATTGAAAATATATTTAAAATACTTCAACCTCCCTAGACAAACATAAAACCATTTAATTGTTTTAAAGTTAAAAATAGTCTCTACACTTTAGAGTTTATTTAATTAATTTTGATTTTTTACTCTCAAAAGTCAAATTTTAGTCCCTAAACTTTCAAATATAAATCTTAAATTTTGGTCTCTACTACTACTAGATTTTTGAAATTTTGTCTACTTTTTATTTTTCATTTGTTTTTTACTATAAATTTTAAAAATATGAATAATTTGTTGATTTAAATTTAGTTTGGAAAATAAGAATAAATAATTAATTGTTTTAAAAAATGATTTTTTTTAAACAATATTCACAAGGTAAAAGAGATAAGAGGCACCGAAACATCTCAACTAAATTGACATCTCTTTGTAGCATCTTGTTGAGTTTATGTTTTTGTCAAATTAAATATTTTTTTTCAACCTATTTATTAAATAACCAAATCTTTCTAATATATAGGAAGTTCTCGTTGTTGGTTAAGCTTTTTTCGTTAAATAATGAATCAGTGATTTTGTTGAGAAAGATTCTTGGAGAAGATATATATCTGTATCTTGACGTTGTTTGAAGGTGACAACGAAAGGAGTATGTGTTGAAGACTATTGAAGCGTCCTAGCAAAGAAGACAACGTTACTAGGTGATTCTTCTATGATGATTTTATGTAGTTGTCTATGAATTTACTGTGCATTAGTTGAGCGTATTGAGAAGAGAAGGAATATTCATAGAGGACTTTGAGTTAAGGGATCAATTCACTAATTCAAGGGGAGCCTGAGATTGTCTGCTACAAGATTCATGTGATATTCAGGGGGAGCCTAAAGTTTGTGTTAGTTATCGTGATAACTATTGTTTATGTAACTAGTGAGACTTGTTACTGATGATGAATCTTAATAATATTCCTGATCTGAGCAAAGAGGCTCTCCAGACGTAGGCACATTTGTCGAACTGGGTTACCAAAGTATTGTGTATTTTATCTCTGTTTTTCTTTAGTTAAACCTGTAGTTAAATGCATATGGTATAGCTAAAGAATATTTTAACAGTATCGTTTTTCAATTGGTATCAGAGCAGGTTCGATACTTATGGACACACAAAGAGAAGGTACTCCTACTACTCAACCTCCTATCCTGGATGGAAAGAATTACTCATATTGGAAGATTCGTATGATATCATTTCTAAAATCCCTGGACTAAAAGCCCTGGAGTGCAGTAAAAGTGGGGTGGACTCCACCTATGATAACTGTAGATGGAAAGTTTGTACCAAAGCCTGAGGAAACCTGGACAGAAGCAGAAAAATAGGAGTCTCTGGGAAATGCTAAAGCTCTAAATGCGATTTACGATGAAGTAGATTTGAATATATTCAAATTGATCAATTCAAGTGTCTATGCACAAGATGCATGGAAAAGACTAGAAGTAGCATTTGAAGGAACGTCCAAAGTTAAGACGTCCCACCTTCTACTACTAACTACCAAGTTTGAATCATTGAGAATGATGAAAGAAGAAACCATATCTGAGTACAACATACGTGTTCTGGAAATTGCAAATGAATCATTCAATCTTGATGAAGAAATACCTAAAGCTACATTAGTCAGAAAAGTTCTGAGATCTCTTCCCAGGAGATTTGATATGAAAGTTATCGCAATTGAGGAAACACATGCTGTGTCTACACTCTCCCTCGATGAAATGTTTGGTTTTCTACTCACATTCGAAATTACTTTGGTTGATCGTGTAAAAAGTAAGGATAAAGGACTTGCTTTTCAATCCATTCAGGAAGATGATTTCATTGAAAAAGGAAAAGCTTCTAATGAGCAAATAAATAAGTTAATTGCTCTGCTTACTAAGCAGTTCTCAAATGTAATCAAAGAAATGAATAGCTCTAATAATTTTGGTTCTCATAATCGATCTCAGAATAATTTTAAAAGAAGAAAATTTAACTGGCCTAACACTAGAGAACCAGAACGTTCATCTGACAGAGATAGCAGATTGTTTAAATGTCGAGAATATGGAGGTTACGGTCACTATTAGGTCGAATGTCAACCTATCTATGAAGGCAGAAGAAGAGTTTTGGGGCAACATTGTTAGATGAGGACTCATAAGGTATTATTGAAGAAGAAGAGTTTGCAAGTGCTTTTATCAGCATTGCCTCAAAGTGCAAATATGAGATTGAATATTAGACGAATGCTGGTGTAAATCACTCGTCTACAGAAAACATGTCATATAAAAAATGAAATCATTATGGGAAGAGGATACTATGGCCAGGGCTATTCAAAAAGAGAAGAACTCAAGAACTAATGGCTGAGAATGATAGACTATTGTCGATAATCTCGACTCTGAAGCAAAAACTCAAGGAATCCCAAACGAATTATGAACAGCTGGAAAAGTCAATGAAGATGTTAAATTCTCGTACTAGATGTCTCGATCACATATTGTCTCTGGAAAAAACTGGCTCGAGTAATGAAGGCCTAGGCTACAATGGTTCAATAAATCAGAAGAAGCTTGACACTAAGACTATGTTTGTTTCAGCAAGTACAAATATAACCAGAGAGATGTGGGGTTCTCAAAGGGGCAATAAACGTCATTCATCTTCAAAACCATGGGTTTGTCATTTTTGTGACAAAAAAAGGCATATTAAACCTTTTTGCTATGCAATGATAAACAAAAATAGATATGAATGAAGGATAACTCTGAGTGTTGATAATAAGGAAAAAACTTAGAAGTCAGTCTATAGGAATCAAAGAAAACACATAGCAACAAAGGTTTGGAGAGTTAAACAATAGTCGGAGAAGAGTAATATAGCTTTCACATCAGTACATGTATCCCAGGAGGACTAGTTTTTTTATAGTGGATGTTTCAGGCATATGACAGGAAATCGCTCTTACTTCACTAACTCTGTTAATTGCTTCTCTAGACATGTGACATTTGGGGATGGTGCCAAGGAAAGAATTCTTGCTAAGGGCGATGTGGCTGGACAACATCTTCCTAGTTTAAGCAATGTGCGTTATGTTGAAGGGCTTATGGCAAATCTTATCAGCATAAGCCAATTATGTGATCAGGGCTATTCTATAAATTTTAGCAAGGAAACTTGTGTTGTGACAGATGAACACTACAAAGAAGTCATGCGAGGTATTAGACAGACAGATAACTGTTATCGCTGGTGCTCTAATCAACCTGAAGTATGTCAAGTTTCAAGAGATGAACAAACTCAGTTGTGGCACAAAAAAATTGGGTCATGTTAGTCTAAGTTCTCTCGATAAGGTGCTTAAACATGATGCTATTATAGGCCTTCCAGCTCTGAATGTCAAAGGGCATTTGTTATGTGGAGATTGTCATCAAGGTAAACAGACTCGGGTTTCACATAAAAGTGGCAGAGAATGCTACACTAACAGGGTTCTTGAATTATTACATGTAGATCTCATGGGACCAATGCAAACTGAAAGTCTCGGTAAAAAGGGGTATGTTCTAGTCTGTATGGATGATTATTCTTGGTTCATGTGGATTAGGTTCTTGACAAACAAATCTGAAACACCAAAAATTATCATAAAACTGTGTCAAAATCTGCAATGAGAGCAAGGGGTACACATCATAAGGCTACAGAGTGATCATGGCAAAGAGTTTGAAAATTCTGAAATGGATGTGTTCTGTGAAAGCGAAGGCATTAGTCATGAATATTCAGCTCCGTTAACCCCTCAACAAAATGGGGTTGTTGAAAGGAAAAATCGATCGCTTCAAGTAAGGGCTCAAGTTATGGTGCATGCCAAAGATCTTCCTTTGAGTTTTTGGACTGAAGCAATGCAAACTGCATGTCATATTCACAATAGAGTAACAATCCGTACTGGAACTACTGTAATGCTATGAATTATGGAAAGACAGAAAACCAAATGTAAAGTGCTTCCATATCTTTGGGAGTGTATGCTATATTCTTGCTGATAGAGAGTACCATAGGAAGCTTGATGTCAAATCAGATAAAGGAATATTTATGGGGTATTCGCCAAACAGTCGAGTATATCGAGTATTCAATAGTATTACAAGATCTGTAATGGAACAATTAATATTGTTGTTAACGATGATGAGAAGAAGACAAGAGTGACCTCTGCAGGCAAAGATGAGGAGGACACTATTCATACTCAAACAGATAATGAGCAAATCAACTCTGCAAATGATCCAGATGTTGGTAGTATTCTTATGACTGATGGACCTGCTGATGTCACTGACTCCAATCCCTCTGATGAGTCTCTCGCCCAACAGATAGGTCCATCCTCTCGTGTGGTAAAGAATCATCTAGCTAGTGGTATCATTAGAGATATTCGAAGTGGAGTAACTACCAGGAAAAAAGAAATTGACTATGCAAAGTTAATTGCTAACGTTTGCTATACATCTTCCATTGAACTGAGACAGTATTGGAAGCTCTTGAGGATGAGTTCTGGATCGGTGCTATGCAAGAAGAGCTGCTTCAATTTCAACATCTTAATGTATGGAAATTAGTTCCCAAGCCATCGAATGTAAATGTCATTGGAACAAAATGGAGTTTTAAGAATAAAACAGACTCCTCGGGGACCAATTCAGTCACGTTTTCATTCATTTGGAATATGGGCTCTACTACGTTATTTTTATTTACTTATTTTTCCCTCTCTTTTTTTTCTTTTTTATTCCCTTCGATCATTCCTTAAGTCCCATAGGTTCATCATGTAGAATCTGACCCATTTTTCATTGAGCAAAAGGTACAAAATAAATCAGATTGATTTTTCGATCAAAAGTATGTGAAATCTTCATTTTTTTCCTCTTTCTCTATCCCTATCCCGCAGGTACAATGTTTGAATCAAGAGAGAACCTTTTCTTCTATATTTGTATGAATCGATATTATTACATTCCAATTCCTTTCCATGAGAACGGGCACATTACTCGTAACAAGGCCAGACTGGTGGCTCAAGGATATTCATAGATTGAAGGAGTTGATTTTGTCAAAATGTTTGCTCCTGTTGCTAGACTTGAAGCCATATGGTTGCTGCTTAGTATTGCATGTGTTCAGAAGATATCAAGTTATATCAGATGGATGTCAAGAGTGCTTTCTTAAATGGGTACTTAAATGAAGAGGTATATGTAGCTCAACCTAAAGGATTTATTGATCTTGAGTTTTCACATCATGTGTACTAGTTGAATAAAGCACTGTATGAACTAAAACAGGCTCCTCGAGCTTGGTATGAAAGGCTTACAGAGTACCTATTAAGCCATGGATATGTTCGTAGAGGGTCAGATAGAACTCTCTTTATAAATCGTCATGATTAGGATATTATTGTAGCACAAATATATGTAGATGACATTGTCTTTGGAGGATTTCCAACTGAAAGTGTAAATAGCTTTGTCACAGTCATGAAATCAGAATTTGAAATGAGTATGGTTGGAGAGTTATCGTTTTTTCTTGGATTGGAAATCAAACAAGATACAAATGGCATCTTCATCTCTCAGGCTAAATACGCGCAGACTATGATTAAGAAGTTTGGACTTGAGAACTCTCATTTTAAACTCACTCCAGCAGCAACACACATAAAACTTACCAAAAGTTATGAGACTGATACTGTTGATTAGAAGATTTATAGAAGCAGTATTGGCAGTTTATTGTATCTTACAGCTAGTTGACCTGATAATATCTATGTTGTAGGTATATATGCTCGGTTTCAAGCTTCCCTCTGACACTCTCATATGCAAGCTGCTAAACAAATTATAAAGTATATTCGTGGTACATCTGATTATGGCTTGGTTTACTTATTTAATATGAATGCTTCTCTCGTCAGATACTGTGATGTTGACTAGGCTGGGTGTGTAGATGACAGAAAATCCACATCTGGAGGGTACTTCTTCCTGGGAAATAACCTTATTTGATGGTTTAGCAAAAAGCAAAATTCAGTTTCTCTTTCAACAACTGAGGCTGAGTACATAGTAGCTGGCAGTGCTTGCTCTCAACTTATTTGGATGAAGCAAATGCTATGGGAATATGAATTCTCACAAGACACCATGGTGCTCTATTGTGATAATATGAGTGCCATTGATATTTTCAAAAATCCAGTTCAGCATAGTCGCACTAAACATATTGATATCCGTCATCATTTTATTCGAGATTTGGTGGACGAGACGGTTTTAACTATTTTACATGTGCGATTTGATCTTTAATTGGCAAATATATTCACCAAGCCACTTGATACACATTTATTTGAACATTTAAGGGTCGAACTGGAAGTATGCAGGCTATCCAAATAAAATAAGGTGTTTTGGATTGGGACCAGGGTAGTTGAATTAGATATGGCCCAAATTGTAATCCTACCCACCAAATTTAATTTTTCCTGTGGCTTGTGATTGGATGGTAAAATTGGCGGAAGTTCCTTCATTGTTCCTCCTTTGTGAAGCAAAGAGAAGTTTCGTCGTTTCGATTCTGCATCTTTCATGTTCTTCATACTGGTGCTTCTTGTTCACTTATGGCTAAGAAATCTTTTCTAACTATTGTGAGTACACGGTGTGGGTATTATGAGGAAGCATCTGATTCTGTCCGAGAGTCCAACATTTAGACCAATATGCATGGTGTTCAGATGAGTAAGACGAGGATCAAAAGTGTGCCAGCCTGTCGACCTAATGCTCGACTTACAGATCGAGGTAAAATCCCTCTAACGATTAGTTCTGATAGTTCTTCATCTCGGCATGATGAACCTCTGGCCATGGCTTCGAGTTCGTCATCTGATTCTAACTCTCAGGATGAAGTTCCTTTGGTCGAGTTATTGTGTGCCAAGTCTCAATCAACTCCAAATGTGGAGCCATCTCCATCTCCAGCTCCTTATGTGACTTCCTCCAAAGGTCAAAACCTTATACCTGCCCATTCTCCTCCTCACATGTCTGAGTGGTCTGCAGGCACATCGATGTATGCTCCCAACATTCATTAATCTTCCTCTACATCAACTAGAGGAGGTCCTTCTTCTCCTTCTGCACCAGTTGCTGCCCCTGACTCTCTTTCTGACCCAGCACAATTTGTGCCTTCACTGAGTTCACCAGCAGCTTTTGTGCCCCCTTCTTAGTCGTTGAAAGCCCCTAAACCTCGGAGGGGTTACTATTAAAACTGGTCATCATCGCCTTCCGCGCAATGTCCCCTTAGTTCCCATTGATGGTATTTCTTTTCATCATGAAGAGAATGCCCAACGGTGGAAGTATGTAGTACAACATCGTCTGGCAAATGAAGTCAGCGTGTCTGATCAGCATCAGTCATGTGTGGCTGTCATGGAGTTGGTTTCTCAGGCTAGCCTCTCACGTACCATTCTGAATGTGGGTCCTTTTTATCCTCGAATGATCAGGGAAGTTATTGCCAATCTTTCCTCCGATTTTGATGATCTGAGTAGCCCTGATTATCAAGCAGTCCATGTTTGTGGACGTCGAATTGTGCTGTCTTCATCTGTGATCAACCAGTTTCTTGATCTTCATTCCTTCGAGGATTCTGTCCAGCCTGCTCCTTCTAGGGTTACTCTGGCCTCTATATTAACCGATGGTTCTCTCTCGGTTTGGCCTGCTACCGATATTCCACTGCTGCTTTAAGTGTGAAGTATGCCATTTTGCATAAGATTGGCATTGCCAACTGGTTTCCCTCTTCTTATGCCTCTAGTATCTCTAATCCTTTAGCCACATTTCTATTTCAGATTGGCACAGGTGCAGTGGTTGATGTTGGGTTGTTTCTATATAATCAGCTTCTTCGACATGTGAGCACGTTTGGTATCAAAATTCCTGTTGCTTTACCTCGGTTCTTTTCCAGTCTCATTCTTCATTTACACCATAATATACTTGGATCTTTGGATGCTCCTGGCCCTCGTCCGCGTACTCTCTCTCTGAGTTATATGCTTTTTCAAGGCTCACATGTGGCTGAAATTGAATTCATTGGGTGTCCTTCCCGTCCAGCTAATCCCTTCTCTAATCTTGCTGGTCCATCTGTGAATTCTGGTATGTCGCATTCGGATGTTGCTCGTGTTTTGATTTCCCTTGAGGCTGAGTCTCGAGTGTTGGGTTCGTCCATTTCTTTGTTAAAGGAGCGTAAAACTGAGATTGATGCTCTAATTCGCTATTTGCAGACGCTGCCCTCTTCTCCTCCGACTGCTTCTTATTCTTATCTCATTCATTTTGTGATCAAAGGGTGCGTTCTATTGTTGTATGGATGGACAGTTGGGTTATGTTGGGCTAGTTGGTTGTGGTTGGGTTGTATTTCTTTTTTGGGTTTGGTTTATGTTGGTTGCTGGAGTTGTTTTGGCTCTGTCTTGTTTTTTTTTCGGTTGATAGGTTTTGTACACATCTCTGTGGATAAATGACACTATGGATATTTGTCTGTTTGACTTTGTGTTTGACTTCTGGTATAGCTTTGCAATGGTTATTCTGGAGTGTGTTTACATTCTTTCAATGTTGAAAGGTTCTTGTGTGTTTGCTTGATCAGAAAAAGAATGTCTCTCGTGATTGACAAAAAAGGGGGGAGTTTGTTGAGTTTGTGTTTTTGTCAAATTAAATATTTTTTTCAACCTATTTATTAAATAACCAAATCTTTCTAATATATAGGAAGTTCTGGTTGTTGGTTAAGCTTTTTCTCTTAAAAAAGGAATCTGTGATTTTGTTGAGAAAGATTCTTGGAGAAGATATATATCTGTATCTTGAAGTTGTTTGAAGGTGACAAAGAAAGGAGTATGTGTTGAAGACTTTTGAAGCGTCCGAGCAAAGAAGACAACGTTACTAGGTGATTCTCCTATGATGATTTTATGTAGTTGTTTATGAATTTACTATCCATTAGTTGAGCGTATTGAGAAGAGAAGGAATACTCACAGAGAACTTTGAGTTGAGGGATCAATTCACTATTTCAGGAAGTGCCTGAGATTTTTTGCTACAGGATTCATATGATATTCAGGGAGAGCCTAAAGTTTGTGTTAGTTATCATGATAACTATTGTTTATGTAACTAGTGAGACTTGTTACTGATAATGAATCTTAGTAATATTCCTGATCTGAGCAAAAACTTATATGTGAGAAAAACAACAAACTTAAGTGTATAGCTTATTCAAAAAATTCCACTAATGTGGGATAAACCCACTTAAGAGTAAATAGGGAATTTTCCACTAACAGTAGTCAAAGTTAAATATTTGAATTCTTAAGCCATATTGACTTGGTTAAAGTTTGACTAAATAGTCAACATTTTTACTATTTCATATTTTTGCAAATTCTAACTTTGACCCTTTTTTAATTCAAAAAATGAATTTAAATTTAAATAATTAATTAAACAACTTAATTAATTTAATGTTCAATATTTAATTCCTCATTATTTTCGATAAATTCGATTGATCGATCTCAAATCTCTAGTGAAAAATTCGATATTCAAATCCTATTAAATACCATCTCTTATTACCAAGTTAATCATATTGAATATATTTAACGATTTACTCTCTAGTTTATTTCAAACAATTTGAACTATTTCATCACACTGTTCTAAAATTAATTCTGATAGGAACTCATAGAAAGATCTAATGAATCTATAGATCATGAGCTTCAACAATCAAAGATTATCTGTAACGATTCAACTTTTTATACTAAGTTGTGGTCATTACTTTAAAGATAAACAATAATTTTAATCATTTCTTGAAAAGAGAGAAAACTAAATTTTTATTAAAAATGCCATGAAAACATGCCGCAGCTGATTTTATAAATTTTAAAGATAATAAAAATAAATAGATAAAAAATATTTAAGCTCAAAACACTGTGTTGGAGCTGTGAACTCAACTTCTGTTTGTTGGATCGGTTAAAAAACAGTTAAAGAAGTTAAAAATTAGTTATGGTTAATTGCTAACTAATTTTTAATAGTTTTACACTCTAAAAAAAAGAGAGAGAGACTTATCACTTATCTGGAATGTTCTTCATTTTGTAATCTTTTGAAGACAAAGGAAATAAACTGTCAGTCTTTAAAAAGTGGATGTAGGTGATTTTGTCGAACCACTCTAAAACTTTTGTACGTCGATCCCCTTTTGTTTTCTCTCTACTCTCTCAAAATACTTTGCACTCCATTGTTGAACATGGATATTGGTTCCAAATCAAAGAAGCTTAAACCAAAAAGAAAAGGGAGAAAAAAGATTTTGTTTGAAGAAAGAATGAAGAAATGAGAGAAGAAACTTTACATTTTTTTTCTTTTTGCAAAGTTCCAATAGGAGAGAGAAAAAGACGGCTAAACAATAAATGCTACATTGAAAAGGTAAATTGAATTAAGTAAAATCTTTGGCTTTTTTTAATAACAATTTTATCAAGTAGTATCAGAGCCTAGTTCTTCAATTTTCCTTTTTGAAAAAGTTCTACAATGGTTACAACAAAGTTTGAAATAGAAAGGTTCAATGGAGGAGGAGATTTTACTCTATGGTAAAAAAGAATTCAAGCAATTTTGAGTTCTCAAAAGGCATTAAAGGCTATTCAAGATCCAGAGAAATTGCTAGCAACAGTGACTGAAGTAAATAAACAAAGCATGGAGGAGCCAGCTTATGAAATCCTAATTCTCAATATCACAAATAATGTGCTAAGGAAAGTGATCAATGAAAATACAACATATCAGATGTGGGAGAAACTAAAGGCTCTTTATGACAAGAAAGATTTACCAAGCAAACTCTATGTGAGGGAGAGATTTTTTTCTTTTAAAATGAATCAATCCAAGACTCTTAATGAGAACTTGGATGAATTCAAGAAATTGACAAATGACTTCAATCAATCGGGATAAAAACTTGGGACAGAAAGCGAGGTTGCCATCTTAATAAATTCTTTACATGATGTTTACAAAGATGTGAAATCAGCTTTGAAATATGGAAGACAATCAGTTTCAGTAGATGTTGTCATTACCGCTCTAAAAAGCAAAGAGTTAGAGTTTTAATTAGAGGGAATGAATGGTGGAGGTGTTGAGTCCCTTTTCTCTAAGGGGAAGAATCAGTTCAAAAAGAATTATTTTAATAAAACCACAAAAACTACAGAGATAGACCCATCTTGAAATCTTTCATCTGTCACAAAGAATGACATTCCAAGAAAAACTGCCCAGAAAGAAAAGACACTATAGAAGATATGATAGTAAAAAATTTAAGCCATATGAAAGAGAAGAATCAAGTAGGCATAAAGATCACAGAAGAGATGACTCAAAGAGGATGAGAGAACATGGCAGATATCAAGGACATGCTGGAGAAGAGCCTTATGAATATACTGAGGTACTTGCGGCTGCAAATAAAAAGGCCATGGAAATTGAAACTGAGGATGGAGACTGGGTTTTAGACTCAGGTTGTACCTACCATATGACTTCCAAGAAGAGCTGGTTTGTTGATTACAAATTAGAGAAAGGAGACTCAGTTTACATGGGTTATAACAATGAATGTGAAATCATTGGAAGAGGCTCAATACTATTAAAGCTCACAGAAAGAAAAGAGGTTCTTTTAAGAAATGTTAGACATGTTCCAAAACTCAAAAGAAACCTAATTTCATTAGGAATACTTGACGATCAGGGTTGTACATTTATCGAAGAAAAAGGAACCTTGAAGATAGAAAAAGAAGGTAAAATTGTCCTAACTGGAAAGAAATTAGATGGCCTCTATGTGTTGAAAAGAACTGCTCAACTTAAATATGTCCTATTGTCAGAAACAAAAAGAATGTTGAGATGGAACTATGGCATAGAAGACTCTCACACATTAGTGAGAAAGGTTTGAATGAACTCATGAAGCAAGGCCTAATTCAAGCGAGAGGAACAAAAAGACTCAGTTACTGTGAGTAATGTGTGTATGGAAAGTCCAAAAGAATGAAGTTCACTAAAGGAGAACATACTACCAAAGCCATTCTTTATTATGTCCATGAAGATCTTTGGGGACCATCTAAAATAGCATGTTAGGGAGACTCCAGGTACTTTTTATCCTTAATAGATGACTAGTCTAGAAAAGTATGGACTTATTTGCTTAAATCTAAAGATCAAACCTTTGAGTGTTTTAAAACTTGAAAGACTAGAGTTGAAACTCAAACTGAAAGGAATGTGAAATATTTTAGAACTAATAATGGCCTATAATTTCTAGGCAACAATTTTACCTCTCTATGTGATGAGTATAGAGTTACTAAACACAGGACAGTAGCATATACTCCACAACAGAATGAAGTTATAGAAAGAACGAATAGAACATTGATGGAAAGGGTTAGATCTATTTTATCAGAAGCCAAAATTTCTGAAGCCTTTTGGGCAGAAGTTTTAGCCATTGAAGAAATGTGGAGAGGCACACCACCTGACTTATCAAATTTGAAGACCTTCGGATGCACAACCTATGTACATACTAAGCAAAGTAAAGTGAAGCCTAGAGCCTTAAAATGTATGTCCATACGGTATCCTAAAGGAGTGAAAGGATACAAGTGCCAGAATTTTATTTCAAACAGAAGCTTGATTAGTAGAGATGTAATTTTCAAAGAAACTGAGTTCTACGTGAACTCTGAAACAAGAAAGCAAACAGAAGTGCAGAATCATACTCCTAGTTTCTATGTCAAAATTTATCGATATCATAAAGATTCTATGAATATTGATGATCAACCACAATCACCAAATGTTCCCCGAACCTCAGAAAATAGACCAGATAGACAAGTTAAGAATCTAGAAGATTGTCTTCTAACAAGAGATAGAGAAAGAAGAAAAACTAGACCACTATTAAGATATGCAAGGGTTGATTGCATTTCTAATCACTCTCTAGAAGATGGTAATAAAGAACCTAGCAGATTTGAAGAAGCATTAAATGATAATGAAAAGAATGAATGGCTTGCAGCAATGACAGGTGAGATTAATTCTCTATATAAGAATGAAACATAGGAATTGACTAGTAGACCTCTTAACAAAGGAGTTATCCCTCTGTAAATGGGTCTACAAGAAGAAGTTTTCAGGTGAAAAGAATGAGAAGGTGAAATTCAAAGTGAGACTAGTTGCCAAGGGCTTTAAATAGAAAGAGGGTGTTGACTACACAGAAATCTTTTCTCCAGTAGTAAAGCACACTTCAATTAGAGTTCTCCTAGCTATTGTTGCTTGTGAAGACCTTGAATTAGAACAGATGGATGTCACTACAACTTTTCTACATGGATGCCTAGAAAAAGATTTATATATGGAACAACCTAAAGGCTTTGAAGCTAAAGGAAATACAGATCTAGTTTGCAAAGTAAAGAAATCCTTATATGGATTAAAGCAGTCACCAAGGTGCTAGTATAAAAGGTTTGATGATTTCATCAACAAAATAGGCTTTATAAGAAGTCTATATGATCCTTGTGTCTACTATAAGAAGCTAACTGATGCAAGCCTAATCTATTTGTTATTATACGTCGATGACATGCTACTGGCTGGTAAAAGTTTTACTAAGCTAAATGAGATAAAAAAACAGTTGAAAAATGAGTTTGAAATGAAGGTTCTAGGGTCAGCCAAAAGGATCCTAAGAATGAAAATCACAAGGCAAAGAAGAATAAGGGAATTGTTTCTATCACATAAACAATATACCAAGAAAGTTCTAAACAAGTTCAGTATGGCTGATGCTAAGGTAGTGTCTACTCCTATGGGTCAACAATTCAAATTATCTACTAGAGACTCTCCTAAAGAATCATCTGAAAGACAAGCTATGTCTAATGTTCCTTACTCTAATACAACTGGAAGCTTAATGTATCAAATGGTTTGCACTAGACCTAATTTAGCTTACAGCTTAAGCTTAGTCAGTAGATATGTGGAAAATCTTGAGATAAATCATTGGGAAGCTACTATAACACCCCGAGTGCCAAGGTAATTGATTTTATTTGAATTTCTTTATTTCAAGGTTTAAAAGTTGATTTGGGTGTTATTTATTCTTTTAATTTGTAAGAGGATGGTTTTCTTTCATAGTTGGAAAAGAAAAGAGGAGAAGGGGGGAAATTATTAGGGAATAATAATAATATATTATTATTATTTTATTAATTATTTTAGTATCCCTCTCTTTCTGTCGCGCGCACACACACACACCCAATCGTCTTCTTCATCTTTCTGCCCTAGCCAACCAACCTTTCCTTTCTGTTTTCGTTGCCAGCGACGATGAAACTCCAGCCGTCGTCCTTTCTGTTCGTCGGTCGTCGATGAAGTGTGCCACCCCTCTCCAATCATTCTTTTTATTTTCGATTCACCCTATATCTGCCGCAAGTACCCTCGGCTTTACACGCCCTCATCAGACGTTTCTTTTCTGCGCCACCGCCTGCATCAGTCGAATAAATCACGGAACTTACCCACGTTCTGTCTTCATTCAGATTGAAGCTGATCATAATCCGTGGAGCCCAGTCGTCACGCTTTTGTCCAGCCTTCATTCGACCTCATCCACGTCAGTCTCTGGTGAAGTCAACCATCGCATCAATTCCAGTTGCGGCTACTGCCCTTGCCACGTGACTCCACCTCTTAGCTGTGAATCAAGCCGAGTTCCTCCTTCAAGTCGGCTGTTGAATTCGTTTGCACACTCTTTTTTGTTAGATTCGGTAGCTACTGTCCTTCTTTTTACTGAGTTTTGGTTGAAGTTTATTGAGGGAAATTTAAGTTGGGTTGTTAATTCAAATAAATTCAAGAAAAATGTAGTTGGATTGTTTATTGACTGTTGTTCAATCTTAGGTCGAGGGTAGCACTCGACTGTCTTTAGTTCCACAACGACTTTTAATTTGGGTTGGAACTCGATTCGTTAACATTGGGTAAGTCATTGTTATCATGGTTTTGTGATTTGAATGAAGAAGCGAACTTGAGAAAATATTGAGTTTTATTGTTATGTTTAGGTTCTT